>LGRX02035182.1:0-61205 GCA_001247695.2 Cymbomonas tetramitiformis | reverse complement strand
TCAAGTGTCTTCAAGTGTCCGCGGTCAGTTCAAGTGTCTTCAAGTGTCCGCGGTCAGTTCAAGTGTCTTCAAGTGTCCGCGGTCAGTTGCTGATAGCTGCTTCGTGTGTCCGATGCTGGCCTTGCCCACGCCATGTCCCTCTGCCACACCCAGTGCTCCAGCAGCAAGTCTTTTAGCTGCTTGATTCCACTCCAGCAGGTCTGAATGGCTAGCGTCTTGGGACACTCTAGGCAGTCTTGGCCGCTATTTAAATAGCGCTGCTTGGACTGGCGATTTTCCTTTGTTGGCTTCTTCCCCCCAGATGTCGACGCAAAGGTGCCTGGTCTGCTGTGATACGGAGCCAATAAGGATGTGCCTGGTCTGCTGTGATACAGAGCCAATGAGGATGTGCCTGGTCTGCCGTGATACAGAGCCAATGAGGGCGTGCTTGTCTGCTGTGATACAGAGCCAATGAGGGATGTGCCTGGTCTGCTGTGATATAGAGCCAATGAGGATGTGCCTGGTCTGCCGATACAGAGCCAATGAGGATGTGCCTGGTCTGCCGTGATACAGAGCCAATGAGGACGTGCCTGGTCTGCCGTGATACAGCGCCAATGAGGATGTGCCTGGTCTGTTGTGATACAGCGCCAATGAGGATGTGCCTGGTCTGCCGTGATACGAGGCGCCAATGAGGATGTGCATGGCCTGCCGTGATACAAGTCAATGAGGATGTGCCTGGCCTGCCGTGATGATACAGCGCCGATGAGGATGTGCCTCAGTCTGCTGTGATACAGAGCCAATGAGGATGTGCATGGTCTGCCGTGATACAGAGCCAATGAGGATGTGTGCGTGGTCTGCCGTACAGAGCCAATGAGGACGTGCCTGGTCTGCCGTGATACAGAGCCAATGAGGATGTGCCTGTTGTTGACATGCAAACGCATTCCTTAGCGGCCAGCATATGCGCCACTGCAGCAGCAAGTTGGCAGTTCCCCGCCGCATACCGTGAGCTTGTCACTGGTGCATTGAATGGTGACATCAAAGCATATGATCCTTTTTGCACATGGTACAGATGAGGGTTGTATCTCAGATTTTGGTTGAATGTTGGATAGTCAATCCGCTTGCAAATCACTTCGCTGGTGAAATTGTTGTGTTGGCCACTCGATGCTGCTGAGAGCAATTGAAAATCATTCATCACTTCGCAAATGCCTCAATAATGGGAGAGGTCGTGATGTCGATCACAGGTGGTAAGTGACACGGGGCTTGGCCTATGGAAATCGGGAGGGGATGGTGCACCAGGGCTTGTACTCCTTCCGGGATAACCCGCTTCCATCGTCATCACAGAGAGGAGCACGCGCGATGGCATCAAGGGTATGCCCAAGTCTTAGAATCTAATTGATAGTCACGGTTTAATCCAACGGCTACGATTTGTTCTGTTCAAATTGGAGTGCAACAGAATTTTTGTAGTTTCAGACTTTCAGAATCCGTGACTCCTGTTGCAGTAGAGCCGAATGACACATGTAGCTCCGTGACACAAACAGGATGTACAAGTAGCCACGAAGCAACACGCTTGCTTAGCTCTGTTCCTTTTGCTCTTGCAACAGGAACTTCACGGGTACCTACGGTACTCTGTGAGGCACACTGCAAATCGGATTTTGTAAATATTCTTCACCTGTTTTCCTTGTAAACAGTAGAGTAGGTTGTGACTAAACCACTAGGTTGTACGACGGCGATCGACAACGACGGGAGGATCTCGCAGCGAAGTGGCGGGAACGACGTTCCACCTGTTAACTGCAGCTTCACATCGGCGAAGGCAGTGCGATTTTACTTCACTGTAACTCCCTTTGAAGGGTAAATGACTGGAAGTTTGAAGAACAAGGATCCAGAGGAATTCCCTCCCCTCCCGGGGAAGCCCGACGGCGGAGGGGCTTCCCCTTCCCCTGCAGCACCGACAACGCAGGAAGTCTTGTTGCAACAAATTCTAGAGATGCAGAAGCAACCAGGGGATATTCTGGAAATGCAGAGGCAATAGGCAGAGGAGCATCGCCTGCTGCGTGAACAGCTTCATCGGTAAGCGGAGATCAACGTGGCGTTGGAAGCGAAAGTCACAGCAAAATTGGGGACATCAGACCCTGAGAACGTTGCGAAAACTGCTGAGCAACTTCTGGAGAGAAGGAGGAAACTGGCGTACGTGCCAGAGGCCCCCGTCCATCCGTTCCCTCCGCGGCCGGCGAGGTTGACAACGAGATTGCCGCAGCTGTACGATCTGCACGGGAACAAAACGTACGACGCCCTCTCCAAGAAGTCTAACTCTTCGATGAAGTACGAGAGCTTAGTTTTGGCACCGGCACTGTCTTACCTGCACGACATGGAATGCAACGCAACGTTGGACGCATCGGAGGACGGCGAGCTGTCGTACGAAGATCTGCAAAATCGTATTCACGCGGTGACCAACTCGGTGCACAGCGTATACGCGATGCTGTGCAACCTGTGGACAATGCTGGAACTACGCAGACAGTGGAGCAAGAGCCGGGGTCTTCGCAACGTGGAGGCGCAGATGCTCCGCTGCAGTTCGTAGAAGACAGAGTGTACCAGGCAGCGGATGGTGTGGTGGTGGACGAGGTGTTGCAGCAGTGGTTGAACGACTTCGACAAGAACCGTGGGAAAGCAATGCTGAGCGCGACTTCAAAGAATGCGGCAAATGCAGACACGCGAGTTGTGAAAGACCACCGTGACCAGCGTTGGAAGTAGCGTAAGAAGTACGATGAGGAGAAGGACAGCAAGAAGCCTGCTGACAAAGGCGGTAAGGGCCGGGGCGCGAAGCCCGCGACCGATGGTTGATGTGCTTGCCGCTACCCCGTCCTGCGCGACAGCCTCCCCGGGCGCTGGTCGGGGAAAACTCACCGTGCAACAGCAGGTGAGACAGCGGAGGGGAGCATGGCGCGCGGCGGGCGCCAGTTCAGAGGTGATGCAGTGGATTACTCACGGGGTGAAGTTGAGGTGGAAGCGCGGGCCTCCGCCTCCGTTCGACCACGGTGTGTCATTGCAGGATGCTACGCGACAGCGACAGGTGTGGCTGGACGCGGAGAAGGAGAGGCTGCTGGAGAACGGGGCGTGGATAAGAGCGACGAAGAGATTGCACGTTCCACGCGCCTTTTTGGTGCCGAAACCGGGTACGAACAAGTGGAGACTGGTGGTGGACTTCCGATGGCTGAATCAATGGTGTTTGAAGAATCGCATGAAGATGGAGACTGTGAAGAAACTGCGCAGGCTGGCGAAGCCGGGCGATTGATGCTTCAGTTTTGACCTGCAGGACGGTTTTCATGCATTGGGAATCCACCCGGACTTTCAGCGGTTCATGCAGTTCGACCTGCTGGGGGAGCTGTTTCAATGCTCTGCAATTCTGTTCGGGTAGAACGACGCGCCGAGGGTGTGCTGCAAGTTCGTACGCGTGATGGTGGAGGCCCTTCGTTCTCCGCAGACAGCAGAAGATCGGAAGGAGATCAAGAAGCTACGGGACGGTTCCATAGTACAACAGCGATGGTCAGTCCGTCGCAGAGCACGTGGCGCTGGCGGGGACGCGAACCTTCACAGCGGGATGTGAGTGTTGCCGTATATGGACGATTTTTTGCTGCTGGTGGACTCTCAGCGAGAAGGCTTTCTGCGTCCAGAAAAAGTTCAACTCGTGCTTCATCGGTTGGGCCTAAGGCGGAACGAGAAGAAGGGCCAATGGGAGCCAGTGCAGGTGGTGGACTACCTTGGCTTGGAGGTGGACCTGAAGCTGGGACAATTTCGTGTCACGGAGCGACGGGTGCAGAGGATCCACGCCAGAGCAAAAGAAATCCAGTGCGATGCGACGAGAAATCGGAGGTGGATTGTTGCAAGGAGACTGGCAGCTTTCACGGGACTCTGTCAATCGGTGTACCTAGCCGTACCAACAGCGAGACTCTACCTGCGGGAGCTCTACTTCGTACTGGTGGGGGAAAACGCAGTTGGGGAGCGAAGGTGAAGATTTCCCGTGCAGCTCGGGGGGACTTAGAATGGTGGGCCAGACTGCCTGTGATGAGCAGGTGGAACGGGCGCAAAATCTGGAGATCCCCGACGAGAGCGAAGCTGCACACGGACTCTTCGATGATGGCGTGGGGAGGCGTGCTGAACCTCAAGTTCCCGACGAGAGGTTTTTGGCCAGACGAGATGCGAAACTGGCACATCACGCACCTGGAGCTGGAGGCCGTGTACAAGACGGTGCAGGCGTACCTGAAGGAGGTGGAGAGCAAGTCGTACGACTTTACTGCGACAACAAGGCAGTGGTGGCGATGCTCTCGCACTTCACCTCCAGATGACTTGATGAGGAGAATGCGGAGACCCTGGTCGCTCCTCGACTTGCACGACATCGAGCTTCAAGCTCGTTACATCCGTGGCGAGGCCAACGTGTGGGCCAACAACTTTTCTCGCTACGAGGATCTCGACGACGGGAGGCTCAATCGGAAGTGGTTTGTGTGGGTCAGCGAGCAGTGGGGCCCCTTCACGGTGGACCGGTTCGCTTCCGAGATTTCCGCGCGGCTTCCGCGGTACTACGCTGCGTGGAAGGACCCGCGGTGCGAGGGCGTGGACTCTCTGGCGTACGACTGGCGGGGGGAGAACAACTGGGTAAATCCCCCGTGGGCGTTGTTGGAGGAAGTGGTGCACAAGCTGCGGGAGGAAGGGGCTGCAGCGACAGTGATGGCCCCGTACTGGCCAGGCCAGTCTTGGTTCAGGGAGCTGGAAGCACTGGCGACCGAGGTGGTGATCATGCCGAGGCGCAGGGACCTGTTCACTCCGAGCAGGTTGGGAGGGTCCGAGGTGCCCGGGCCCTCAAAGTGGGACGTTGTGATGTTCTTCATCGAGGCCTACCGGTGAGCTACTACGCTGCTGAAGTGCGTAAGAGTTCTTCGACGTGTTCGACGGCAGGCAAGGTGACCGTGGACTCAAGAATCGAGGTGTTCTAGAAGGACGATGACTGTTTCTACCCGGGTGTGGTGAAGGAGTTCAACGAGGACGGTAAGGCGCACGTGCTGTACGACGATGGCGACGAGGAAACGCTTGACCTGTCTGAGGAGAACTTCAAAATCATTGGTAGCTCAGGTATGTCGGAGCCGACGGACGAGGCAGCAGACGCGGACGGCAAGGACATTGACCGCAGAGGCGACTACAAGGAGAACAAGCGCGGCGGTGCAGTGGAGAACTTCCTCACGCGCCCACTTTGTGAGCGGTGGAGGAGTGAGTTGGGACAGTCCCGACTCAGAGAACTGGCAGTGAAGATGCAGAAGAAAGCACAGCTGGACACGACGATGAGCAACTACGGACCGAAGGCGCGGCGCTTCATTTTACTTTTGTGAGCAGTACCGACGGCCGTGGCTACCAGCGACGGAGGCAACTGTGTTGCTGTACATCGCCTTCGTGATGAAAGACGGGGGCATCAAGTCAGCTTCCTTGCAGCCGTACCTCTCCGCCATCAACAACTACCACGAGGACCTGCGGTTCCCTGGATCAGCGAAGGGTCGTGCTGTGACCCGAGCTGTGAAAGGGATGGCAACCATCCAGGCGGAGCTGGCGGTGCAGGAGGAGAACATCGAGACTCGGCGGACTTGGCTGCCGGTAGGACACGTACGACGTGCGCACGAGGCGGCTCTGAACTTGACACCGCAATCTTCAGAAATTCTAGTGTTGTTGCGGGCCTTCGCCTACGTGGTCATTGCCTTTGTGACATTTCGCAGACCAGACACGGGGACATCGTTGTCACGGCAGCACGTGCAGTTTGGTGACAGTGAACTTTCTGTGGTTCTCCTTAGGGAGAAAGGACGCCGGCACCACCAGGTGAAGAGGCGCTTGTGCATTCCTTGGAGTTGCTCGGTTGAGAGAGCTGGTGTTGCGCTGGGAAGTGCACCGTGATGCAGCTTGGAGCAGGTCTACGAGGACTCAACCGGATGCCTACTGGATGTTGCCCGAGGACCCGAAGAACTTCAAGGCTTCAGTTGCTAATGAATGGATTTGTCTGGCTCTCAGCGAGCTGGATTGCAGACCTCCGGAGGGCGGTCATTTCTCTGCACAGAGTACTCGGAAGGGTGCCACGACGTGTGCTCGAGCTGTGGGCGTGACAATGGAGAAAGTGTGTTTCTTTGGAGGCTGGTCACAGTTCTCTTCTGCTGTACAGCACTACATTGACCCGACAGCTTTGAGGGACGCAAACATGAACTTCTACTTCGCGTGGTTAACATGGTCACAGTGACCGACTTCAGAATTCTTTTGTGTGCCTCACTGTTTTCATCTTTGGTTTCATGGCAAATGAGGATTCGAACAAAAGAGAAATGTTCAAATTGGAGTGCAACGGAATTTTTGTGGTTTCAGACTTTTAGAATCCGTGACTCCTGCGGCAGTAGAGCCGAATGATAGATGTACCTCCGTGACACAAACAGGATGTACAAGTAGCCACGAAGCGACACGCCTGTTCAGCTTTGTTCCTTTTGCTCTTCCCACCGCTCCCGACCCAGAGACTCTTTCCTTTTGGTGACATGCACAGACAGTCGGGACATCTCATCAAATTTAGAAAGCATTTAAAAAAAAACACTAAATGCATTTTCATACATCTTACAAAATCATTTAATGAAATGTATTGCAGTGCCTGCCTTTGGCGAATGAGGATTCGAGCAAAAGAGAAATCTGGGGTTTCATCTCTTGATCTAAGGGTTCCTTCAGGGTTTCGACTTCCTTCGAGCTATACTGGCCGTAGACAATCAGTCTTTACACCAAACTGATCAATTGGCATTACTGACTCTGACATCAAGTGTTCGGCATTAGAAACCCTCGCAGCACGCGGTGCTTGACGTTAGATTGAGGGGAAACGGAGCGGGGCAAAACTTCTATATCCCTTGTCTGAGGTGGGAACGGGGACAGGGTGAGTCCTCTCATCGTGCTGCGACCATCGACGGTATGGAGTCATATAAAGCGCTCGTTTCCATGATGAACAACTTGATGGAGCCAGAGAAAGCCAGTGGTGTTCTGCGCCGCAGCCGCAAGCCGACCGAGCGAATACAGCGGCGCCAATCCCTTGAGGGATCCAGGTATGAGCGGCCGACGCATGCTCTCGTGAAGGCTCTTTCGGGTCAATCTCTTGGATATCTCGATGCGTGGAAGAGCTTTGAACAAGCGCAGATGCCTCGTAGAGCCCTTGAAAGACGTGTGTGTAAATGTGCAGTTCTTACCGCCCCTCCTTCACATTATAGTAGTGCCTGCATCAAGGTTGTTTCAAGCTCCATTTATACACGTTTATCCACTCTCCTATTGCTAGGCGTCATTAGCCAACATACATCCAACAGCCAACAAGGGCTTTTTGAATTGCCTTCACTTTCATATTGCTGACGTGGACAGAATCCATGTTTTATCTTACATATGCGTCTTGTGTTCTAAGCGTATTATACACTTCCTATATGTTGTATATGGGTTTGGGCCGCTTTATGATCCCTTGGATGGCACAATCGGGAAGCTGCTCTCTTGGCAGACCCTAATGTTTGCTTACTTCTGTGTTGGATGTAACGTCAGCTTGTCATTAGCCCTTTTGCTTTGGCCTGTATTTGGTTTTGGGGGATTTTGGGGCGGGGGAGAGCTTCTGAACTGAATCCTGTGTCAAAATCACCACTTTTTGCAATTCAGTGGGCGTGCGACTAATCTGCAGATGTGTTTTCGTTGGGCTTCTCTTGCATGTAGACGCTCAAGTCCTTCGGAGTCCTCTTGTGACAAGGAAAATGCAAGGGGAAATGTCCGGCGCAGGCAGGGTTTAAAATCAAGTGCGGTGTGCAGCTAGCGGAGAGGGCAACCCTCATGTGATTCATGGAAGGGCAGGGAGGGAGGGGCATCCCACACAAAACATGTTTTGTGTGGCGTGCCGGCTTCCTTGAAACTCATAGTTGTAGAACACATTTTCATCCAATCATCTCCTGGCAGCCCTCAACATAGTAGACAAGTCAGTGTTTGCTGGGTTGGCATTGCTCAAAACCTCAGTTCCATTTTCACTGACGAAGCTCGCGAAGCCTCGCGGAGCTTCAACAATGAACACGACAACAAAGCCAGTGCAAAGAGAGGAAGCTAAGCTCTTGGCTCTTTTTCGAACAAGGCGTCAATGTTCTGTTGGTAGAGTGTTCGTGGGCAGACCTAATTCGATGGCTTGATTTTGTATGCAGGTCCACGGATCTTCCCTTGAACCGCGAAAAGGATACTAAGAAATTTTTTTACGATTGACCTCGCATGATCAGCCACTCTTGAGCTCTTGTGCATCCTAGCGAACCAACAGTGTTGCATCTTGCACTTGAACGACCATACCAAAGGAGTATTCGGCCTTCATGCGAGCGGGACGCCAGTTCTAAGAACCATCCATATGGTGAAAATCTTCTTCTACGATGATATTGCTACTCCGAGTCACACACTGAATATTTCAATATATATTTTCCTCCATTGGGAATGTGCTGCTTCCAATGAGTTTGGCCAACAAAATGGGGTGACCTGAGGATGATACATGCCTATGTACTAACATCTAATGCATCGCATGCAGACATATGATGTTGTGGGCACATTATGTGAATAGTAACACTTTATATTGACTTTTATTCTTTAAGCAGTCTTGCACTATAGGTATGGGGTTACTAAATGAAAGCCACAATGCTGACCGATCGCTCAACTTGAGCATTCCCTCAAGGTTCGCTTTAGTGGAACTACGACTCAGGATCTGGCATTCTTGTGTGGATACACTATATATCATATTGCCACGACTCGTCGTACTGTTTGCCCCCTTGCACACCTTACCCACCCCGTCACACCCCCCTGCCTATGTGTGAACCGTCCTCGCGAGCATCAGGACTTGACAATATGGTAGTTGTTTGCTTCTATCTCTCTAATAAGGTCCATATGTTTATCAGAGGATCCAGGAAGGCTTCCCAAGGTCACGCTGACCATCGTGTCCACACAGCCTTCTGAGACCGATATCCAAGGCAGGTCGTCAACGTGGTCGATATCGTGGGAGTCCTCGATGTCGTCTCGTGTCCTAGACGCCGATACATGATCCCGTACTGCGGCCACGTCCTCAATGTTAACCTTGCATATGGAATTCGTAGACGTAGGTGATGTTCTAATGTAGTAGTAGCGCTCAGGGTACTGCGTATACAGCTTGCGCCGATCGATCGGGATCCCATCCCGCGTACATTGGATGCACTAAGACCAGACTGGGAGGGGTTCTCATGTTTCCCCAATTTGGCTTTGGCGGGGCAAGAGGTAGCTCCAATACTCTGTAGCAAAGGCACACTTATCGAGAGGCTCTGGATGCTTTCTTCATTACATCACCATCACGAAGGGAAAAGAGTTCGCCGCGCCCTTCGAGCTTCCTGATTGCGAGCCGGAGTTCAAGGGTTTCCCCTACTATGGACGTACATTTGGTATTTGCCCACCTGGATATAGGTAGGCATGCTGTTTCAGGGAGAGTGATGATCATGGCAGTGCCAATGATGACGAGGCCTCTACTGGATTGACATTTTAAAGGGAGATCGCCGACCTCAGCAAGGATGCTGAAATCGGATTAGACTTTAAGGTTGAAATGGATTTATGCTAGGCTAAAACAGACTCGTAGCTAGGTGGTGTTTGTTAGAAGGAAAAGAACAATAATGAAAAGGTTACCAAGTTTCTTCAAGTAAAGCACATGCAACACAGGGGTGCAATGTCAGGATGTCATCAGGCAGGTCATATAATTAATCATATCGATGAGCACCACCGTCCGATCCTAGATTTCTTGAATCCTACGGTGATGATGTCAGCTTGCTAGTGTCATCTCATCAATACAGGCTGTCACCCGAATCTTGAATGACGAATCTAAACTGTCTTCCAATTAGATCGTTGATGACACGAGTACATCGGTATTATTGTCATAGTACATAGTCGTCACCCGACGACCCGAGGCTAGCGTCATCATTATCTCTGGTCGTCATCGTCGACTGTCATAATTGTCGATGGCCATAATTATCGTTCGAATCGAATGTCGTAAAAATCGGGGTCATACGTATCGATCGACTCGGTCGATCGAAGCCCATATTCATCGACTATAGATATCTGATCGTAGATACTTGCTGCTTCTGCGCACTAATGCTGGTAAATCTGATCATATTTTCCATACCCGTTTGGGGTAGGGTTCAGGAGTATAAATACTTGTAACTCCCTAAACATTAATCCTAATTCGCCTTCTAGCTGTGCTCCGGGCACAACTCTCCCCCCTTAAGAGGTGCCTTACTCTTGTAAGGATCTTCGGCCATCAGAAAATGAGGTCATCAAATGACTCTTATAGCAGGTGCGTTGGAACGGGGTATAGTGCAGAGCTAGTGCTGCTCCCCTTTCGGTCGCCTCGACGGGTACCTTGCTGCGAGGACCATAGGTGCTGATGACCGTATCGCCGTACTGCGTAGCAGGGCGTCTGGCTGGTGCATATTCGCAGTTCCCGGGCTGGGGGCGACAAGGACCAGATGCACGTGGACGTGTTGTATCCGGTCCCGTACTGGCAGCAGCAGCACTCCGGTGGAGGCGGAAGCTGCCGGATCATCTCACGAAACTTCAAACCGTAAGGTGCGTAGCCCCGCGGAATTTCTAGAAACCAGTGCTGGGGCTGGAACCAGGAAAGGAGGTTGAGGGTTCTTTTGACGCAGGCGTCCGCAGCCGCTTGGGATGGAGTGAGCGGTCCGCTACGGGAGCGCCCGTGGTTGGGCGGTATGGCCTAGATGTACTGGTTGATTGAGCACGCGCGCGGGCTACCTGAGTTTGGACATTTTAAGATTCGGTTTTACGTTGGCAGGATTTTGTTGATGTATGGTCGCCTTGGCACACCGTCTTCAGCTTGCGCGGATCCATTAAGGCAACACGACTCCGCTGACTTCTACGTTCTGTGCCCGCCAATCAGCTCTCGACGACCACCACCTCTTGGCCGCCCCCACCACGACCGCTCTTCGCTCGCACTTCCACTTGCTCCACCCCTACTGTCATTATCATCATGGTTACGACACGACTTTCTAACGCTACGTCCAGGAGGATGAACCTGGCGACAATCGTCGACGCGGCCGACGCACGACATGCGACTACACCGGCTACACCGGCTGCTGCTGCGCAGCCGGCAGCAAACACTGCTGCCGCGGCTTTCGTGGCAGCGGTGCGAACTCTTATTCGTACCAGATTCAACGAGAAATCCGCAAAATTCGTTGCAAAGAAGTGCCTTGGCAACAAGGACGAGAGGTTCGCCATGGCAACGAAAATGCCGCGGCTGTGATATTTACGAGGATGGTGGCAGCTCTGCACGAGGCCTTCGTGGCCGAGGACCCTCTGCTATCGTCTCTCTTCGCCCTCGACGACGCCACCGTTACTATTCGAGCGGAGGGGAATCGACTCCTCTTCTCGACGCTGGAGTTGCTGGTTCACCGTACCAGTCCCGCCTCGGACTGGTTGGAGGGTTCGGCACAGGCTTTCCCGCAAGATGGGAAGCGCGTGCTACTGGAGTTTGCCCGCAAGCTCCCGGAGGCGGACGCTCCGTTCCGGGGGACTGCGGACCTCCTCTATGTGACTCTGGAATCTGGTGTGGACCCCGGCAGCAAGATCATGGACTTCAACGCCGCTCTGGTTGCCGCGAGGCGTAAGAACACCCTGGACGACGACGATGTTAAGGGGCACAGTTCATCGACGCCCTCGACCCCGACTTCTATCGCCTGGTCACCTCCCGCCCGCTGCTCCAAGACCATCGGGCGGGCGTGGACTTGCTCACTATTCAACAGTGGGTCCGCGAATGCTACGCGGCCCACGTGCGGGCGGGCACGGTGCGGCCAAAGCAGCAGCACCTCAGCTCGGCCGCTGCGCGTTTCGGCTACCCGCCTGGCAAGGACTCCGCTGACGCCGACATCACGGACTTCTCCTGGCGCTGCGCAAGGAGGTGCGGGTGCTCAGCGACAAGGTAAATGGTAAGGGCTTCGCCCCTCGCGCGGAGAAGCCGCCCGATGTTCCACGCAGGAGGACTGGCATCATGCACCGCTTTGCGGCTTCCCCGCTTCACGCAGGGGGGGATTGGTCGCAGAGCGACCGATCAAAGCTCGTCGCTTTCCACCGTGACTCGGCGCAGACTATTCCGCTGTGCCAGCACTCATCATGCGCGGCGGAGAAGGCACTGCATTGGCACCGCGATTGCCCGCACGCGCGGGCCGCGTGCAGAGAAGGCGGGTGCGGGTGCGCACGCGTTTGCGGTATCTGGCGTCGAGATACGCCACCGCCTTCCAACATGCCATCGACACGAACGACAGCGACCGTTTCGACGCGCTCTGCTTTCTGGCGGGCGGTAAGCCCGAGATCATCGAGGACTTCTCCGCCGCTTCCTTCTGTGTCGGCGACACCGTTGAGGAGGCCGCCATCGACGAGTACGTGCGGTGCTGCCAGCCCGCTGACACCCACCTTGGGGTCTGCTTGGTTGGTGGTGCTGTGAACATCAACTCCGCTTCAAGATCGAGAATAACGCCGCAGCGGTACAGCCTCCGCCCGCGACCTCCACCGGTCCGCCGTCGGTGGTGTCCGACGGCAGGATGTATCCTGTGGACCCCTGCAGCCCTACGAGCCGGAGACGTCCTTCATGGACAAGGTAGCAACGATGGGCGGGTTCACTCTCTCCGCCCCTGACCCTGACCCACCGCTTGCATTGCACCGCATGGGCTCCGCGGTGTCTGTGGGCGCAGGCACAGGTGACGAGTCCGACGATGACGACGGCGTTCTCCCGTCGCCGCAGCCGGCAATTGGCTGCGGCAGGCCTCCCATCGGCTTTGGGCGTTCCGCCCTTACGTCTCTCCTGGTGTGCACACTGTTCATCTTGGGTGCCACTGCGGTCCCGCTCACCGCTGCCACACTCGGTGGTGTCGACGTGGGCGCCGCAGCGGCTCCACCGATCGGTGATGCTACTTGTGCGTATCCAGGGGTATTTCTGGCAGCGACATCGACATCCAGAACCCCGTCAATCGATAATCGAGGTTTGTGTTCTGGCTCATTTTCCCCCACGCATGATTTCTCCACCACACCGCAGCTCATCACAGGCACCGAGGTTGGTGGTGTACGGTTGCGCTCTGGCGCGGCATCATCTGTGTACGAGGACGGCTGCATTTTCATCTCATTGACGCCCTGGATTTCTTCAATCGACTTCATCAACATCGGCAGTTCCTCATTTTCCTCTACGCATGAATGATCGGATGATGGGGACCCTGCCTGTGCTCGGCCTTGCAGTGGTATCGGCTTACCCGGGTTCTGTGTTAGTGGCTAGAGTCACAGAGTATATCTGCCTGCCTTCAGTTTGAGATGCCGATAGAGTAGGATGACCCAAGATGGTCAACTGTTTAGGGTTTTCAGTTTAAGGTTTTCAGTGTATCAGAATTGCGCATATAAAGTGGTAGCCTCTACACTGCACTGTTCGGGGGCGCCATGAGCACAGTGCCTCCCACTAGCACTAAATTTTCTGCCAAAGTAGGCATTTGTCCCCGTTTCGGCCACCTATAGTTCCGGTCACCACACTAGGTGGTGTGCTGGATTTGGCACCGTGACCCTGAACAGTGTCACCTGCCTCATCCGAGAGTAGTCTGGGTGACCGTCACCCGTAGGCCGAAACCTAAAACCTGAGTTATATCTCGGGGGTATTTTCATCTTTGCTGTATCTTTAGTTCCGAGCGTTTCGATATCCGAGACCCTGTATTTAGGGTTCAGCACATAGTTATATCTAATTGATATATCTAGCATTACCTTCTGAGCGTTGATACGCCTTCCGGGAGTAAGGCTGCGCGTAAGGGGGGGAGAGTTGTGCCCGGAGCACGTCATACTATCATACGAGTGATTGTTCCGATACAGTGAAGTCGTAGTATGACAAGCGGCTCGTAACATCAATCTACGAGCGGTACGACAAGAACGAATCAGAACGTAAATCAGAGATCCGGAATCGACACCTGCCAACATGAACTTCGACCTGGTGCCGCAGGATTGGTCTGATAGAGTTATACTGAGCTCGGACAATGCAGAATAGAGATTATGTTAGGAATGAGATCTAGGATGTATAAGTATAGCCTGCTTTACACTAGCTTGTCTGTGCAGAGTTCATTCTTTCTTAACTTATGACTTTCAAACAACCAACCTAGTATAATAGCCGTAATTAGCATCTACTATCAGTCAACATCCTGTCTTTAACATTCTAACCTTCTTCTTACTTTATACATCCTAAAATATGCAAGCTTCCAATCTGTGCCTGGTACAGTACCACTATATAGTGGAATTGGTAAATAAGAAACAAACTTTTTAAATATCAAAATGCAGAAGACAACATATAAATCGAGTGTCATGGATGATTTACGCGATAACTTGCATATGCACTTCAAACTGGGCAGCCGGGTGCACTCCTCAAGGCGTGCACAACCCCGTGTTAGCCGCAAAATCCAAACTGTTGTATCCACTATGAATGAAGACTGTAGGAGTGTGTGTATTCCCCCCCCCAAATGGACCGCATTTGAGCTCTGACGGAAGTTCACCTTTTTGCCATCGTTACAGGTCGATTTCTGTGACTCGCTTTTGGAAATAGTGTGTAATTTATACACAAGAAGCATTTGTTTTCGGATGCGTCTATCACCACTTAGCATGCGATTCGAATTCATCACAGGGACACTCGACCTGCACAGCAGTGTTTTCTCTCTTGACAGCCTTCCCTCGACAGACGATGGCTATTTACCTGCATGGGGGATCGCGAAAAAAAATAAGCGAACACCAAACACCGATACACCGAACCATCAACAGACGTGAAGTCAACTGCAACTTTCAACTGTATTTCATCGCGTCGCACCGCACCGCCGGCCCTCCGAGGCGCAAATACTCCGAAGTTCTTTTGAGGATCCAGTAGACGTGTATCCTTTGGTAGGACTTCAGACAGAAATAATTGCCTACGCCTGCCAAAGAGGAGCTCCTTATCTCCCTACAGGACAAGATGCGAGAGGAAGAGAACTATGTTTGCGAACGTAAAAATCCATAGTGACAACGAACTGCCTCCCTGGAAAATCGCAAAACTCACCCGTGGACTCAGCTTACTGCAGGAAAACCATCAAGTTCGCATGTCGGTCTTCCCGTGAACCTCGATCAGCAAGAGCTAAGCGAGCAACGTCTGTAGCATGGCTCAGAACACGTTACAGCGAACGCCGCTGTATTCCACCTCGTAAAGGCACGTGGTAGCGGCTTCGCAGGTGCCTTAACTTTCTTCAGGCTGGGTAGGCGGTAAGTGCTTTAACGTGCAGTGGAAAGTTCCCGAGAGCTGGGGGGATTTTCCCAGCTCTCGGCACATGTGACGAACTCTATTCGTATCAGAACAAGGGCAGGCGATCGGCGCCCGAATACCTTGCAAAACGCACTAGGGGAGTCCCCACAGTCCAAGGTTCTGATGACCTGCATAAAATGTAGACATCGGGAAACAGCACGCAGTTCCAAGGAGAGCTGAGATTCGGCCATATGAAAAAAGCAAGGATAGTTTTAAAAGATTTTGACAAGCTTTTTTTCTCGAGTTTTGCTCAAAACTCAGTAATGATAATACACGCAACGCTCATAGAGCTCAGATTAACTTGCCAGTCAACTCTGCTTTGGACAGGAGTCGGCTGGTTCCTTCCCCTTATTCCTCTGCTCCTAGGTCGATATTCGCTGAACGAGTCGACTTCCCGACAAATTCTGACTGGGTGTATCAGCCAAACCCGTTAGCACTATCGCACAACGTGATTTCGACCTAGCCAACTCGACTAGATTGAGCAGGGGATACCGTGAAATCCGTCCTTGTGACTTACATTTCGGGTGGCAACTCACAGAACTCTTTCCCGATTTCCCGATTCCGCTCAGCGTCCAAAGAGATTGCCTCACTCGAGCTCAGCCAGTTGTGAACTCGAGCGAAGTTCTGGTGCCAAATAGAAAGTCTCGACGCCATTAGCGCCTGATGTTCCCTTGCTTCTTCAGTCATACCGATACGAGGGGAATTGAATGACCGGGGTGTGCCAGCCGAGAGGTCGACACGATGTTGATCTGATGAAGGTGTCGCGACCTACAATAATACAGCACGAACCAGATTTTTTAGACATTAATTGCGGGGGTGCACACCTACAACGAATGTAAACCAGGACAGCTACCTTGGACATCCCTTCATTATCGTACACATTGAGTCGAGAGCGCGTGCGAGGGGTTGAGTGGCCTTGGTCCACCGACTCCCCGTTTTGAAATTTTATTTCAACCATATGATCACTCGCAGAAGTATGAAAGGAATCTTGTCTGTGAAGCTCGGAACGTGCAGAATCGAGTGCTGGTTTCGCTAAGCTATCAATTTGCTGCTTCAGCTTTGCTGGAACCGCGACGGAAGAGCGCGCAATTCTTTCCACACGCGCCAGCGCTTCTTCGAAAGCTGTACGACGAGCTTTCAACCCGTCTAGTTTCTCTTGTAAGGCGAGCGTCATGATGTGGAGGAAGATCTCGCGACGCCAAGGAGTCAAGACCTCGCGCTTCTAGAGCGCTCGTTCCCCTGTCGTCTGTCCTGAACTTCTAGGAGTGTGGAGGCTATAAGCTCGTCAGCGTAAACAACTTGACACAGATGAAAGAGTGACTTGAAGCGTTTCAGTATTCTAATATATATATGAACTACCTCGAGGCGTATGCAATCCGTACTATTTCCGCAAACATGTTATCTCAAAAACACTTGTTGCATGGTCGCGAAGCGGTCGCATTTAATACTAGGCACGGTCGATCTCAAAAAAGAGATCTCCACTAGGCCATCTGACCGTAAGATCATGTGTGCGACAGTGCTTTTCTTTTTACATCCCAACATGCCACGCGATGACGCGTGGGTGGCGTCGCGGTAAATGTACGCGACTGGAGTGGCACTGTCATCGTTAGCGTCTGGCGATCGTGAGATCGGGAGCTCGTCTGTCGTGTGTCGCCCGTTGGGATTCGCGCTTTGCTGCTGCTGATTAAGTAAGTTAGTATTCAAAGCCTGCGGCGCAACCCTAGGTCCCCGCCCCCCACACATTGTGGGAAGGGGTAAAGGGGAGCCCCAAATCTCCCACAAAAGGGACATGCACCACGCGATGCCGATGAACACGCATCGTATGAATGCCTTAGTCTGCCGGAGCGAGCCCGAGCGGGAGTGCCGGAGAAGCCGGCGCGACGTGAAGGGGGAAGCGAGTATATTAGCCCGGGGGGGCGGCGGGGGGCGACAACAAGGTGCTCTGGCTAGCGGATGGTTGCGGTGAAAACAAACACACAGTGAAGCACTACTAACAGGGTGCTACGCTCGCATATGTCAACCGTGAAGCTGTGAAGCTATACACAAGATAATACGATGTGTTATAGCTTCCGCTGAAAGAATGTGATGACAGCCCCTAGGAAGTCAGGTGTGGAAATGACAGATGCTAACGTGAACTGTCTGACTACCGAAGTCGATATCGGAGATGGCGCTGATGACAGTGAAGTAGTCATAGTAGTCGAGCCGTATCGGTGATGACGCAGATGACGATGACATTGTCGGCGTGACGGCGTCAGTGAAAGCTTTGATGAACTCCTTGAGGTTCACACCCGCCGGGACCTCTACCTTGGGGGTAAAGATGAAGTCGGTTTGGTCGAAATCCTCCAGCGCAGGTCAGGCATCACGTCCCTGACTAAGGCAGTTAAAATAACTTTGCCGTCGTCAGGGAAGTAACGATGTGCCTCCCGAACCGAAGCGAGCGCTGGACCGCCGCAGAGATACTCCAACAACTCCTTTAGGAGTTTGTTTGCGTTGGGCATCACTGTGGCGGTGACGTCGTCCAATCGGAAAGCATGTGAGCAAAGTTCGTTAAACCTCGTGAGGCGCGAGGTAAGCTCCTCAACGAGGGAGTCAAGTAGTGAACGAGCATTAGACTCGTCACCACAAAACCTCCACTCGTCGATGGCGTCCCCTTTGCCACACAACTTAGATTTAACGCCCCTCACGAGCGCTTCAATCTTCTGTTGATCATCGAGGAAAGCCGCGGCTTCGTCGGCATCAAATTTCTTCTCAAGCGCTGACTGTTGCGAAACTGCGGCAACCGGTGTTGGCACCAGTTGGTCAAACTGCAATTGCCTCTTAGATGCACCAATTGGGTGCGCTCTCAATCTAGTTGGAGCCATCAGTTGGTACGGCGTCGAGGCCATGCCGGCAATTTTAACAGTTGCGGTCCTCGAGCGTTAGTCAAGAAAACCAAAGATTCAAAATGTTCACTAATCAAGGGTCTGAAAAATACACTGCAAAGTTCTCGTCAAGAGAAAATAAATTTACACTCGAGCAATTTATAGGAAATAAGGGCAGGGGCTTCAAATTCAGGGTCAAAGGTTCAAAATTTACAGCCGCGAAATAGGGTAAGGTGAGAGAGGGGTGGCGATCGCGTTGTAAGGCTTGATGTCGACGCGCGTTCTGCTTCGGAGACTGCGGCTAGCTAGACCGGTCCATCTTTGTCCTAAGCAATTGTGCTCACAAACGGAAAACTTTCCTCTCTCACACACTACCCCATTCCGTGACTAGTGCGTTCTAGAACCCGTCATGCCCTGATCCTCAGCCCCGAGCCCCTATAAAGGCTTTAGCCAGCCATACTCGGCGGTTTTAAATAACCACCTAAGGCCGGTGGTGGGCGCAAACCTGTGAAAACAAACACACAGTGAAGCACTACTAAAAGGGTGCTACGCTCGCATATGTCAACCGTGAAACTGTGAAGCTATACACAAGATAATACGATGTGTTATAGCTTCCGCTGAAAGAATGTGATGACAGCCCCTAGGAAGTCAGGTGTGGAAATGACAGATGCTAACGCGAACTGTCTGACTACCGAAGTCGATATCGGAGATGGCGCTGATGACAGTGAAGTAGTCATAGTAGTCGAGCCGTATCGGTGATGACACAGATGACGATGACACTGTCGGCGTGCCAAATCCAAGAATGGTGAGCGTGGAGCACACGCGATGAGAGGGGGTATGGAGGGGGCGACCGGGGGGAGATGGGGGGAGCGCGCGTGATGGGGGAGGGAGGGGAGGAAGGGGGTTGCGCCTACGGGGTTGCCCCAACTCCGCGGTTGGTATCGTATAGGATATCGTATTGGTGTCCATTGGTGTCCGCACGAGTATATAAAATAATTGTTGAATAAGATATCCACACCGGAGGTTGGCGCCCCCCCTCGCGGCATCGCACATAGCGGAAACATGATTGATAATAAGTATATGTCACCCTGAATTATGCGAAATGTTGCGTTATGCGTTACACTAGATACGTATATACATTTGTTTTGGTATTCTATGCCCGGCCAGTGTCACCGCGATGATATATCTCTAGCTAGAAAAGCGAGCTAAATCCTATTCACGCAAAGTCGAGCTTTCAAAGTGCGCAGTTCTATCCGTATTGCCATTGTGAGAAATCAAAATTGGCTTTGTGGAATCTTTGCGATCATGCGTGATCGTAGATAATACTTGTCTCGCTTCATCAAAAGAGACTAGCCCGTAGACGTCTTGGAGCTCGATACCGCGAGCACTTATCCTTATCGTTGGTAGGTGCAGAGGATTTGAGTGAAACACTTTTGTATCCGGGTTTTGTCGAACTGTTCCGTCAGGAGCATGTACCAAGCATTGTAAGCAATAAATATCTCGCTTTAAACAAACGGCCAAGGCCTTCAAAGCAAAATCGCCTGCGCCACGAATTCGCATAAACCAACCTCCCCCTTGGACATAAATGGCGAATTTCGTAAAGCGAGATCATAATTCGACGCGCGTCGTGTCTAACGTGTGGATCACAGGTTGCGGGCATGGATATGAATATGACAACACGATGACGGGCACGCGGTTACGTACCGGCATAGCGGTATGATCCAGTGATCGGATCTCTGTTCGGATCTTGTGTGGCGTTGATGATAGCTTGGAGTTCTCCGTGATTTGCATCGATGCCCGGAGCAATGCGCCATGTTTCTCCAAATTCTCTCAACACTTCGGCTGCTTGGAATCGGAGTGTGGAAGCGATATGCAAATCATCGCCGAAATCTGTCAGTCCCGCAGCGTGTGCAACCGCATAGAAGCAACAATTTCCATCACCCTTAATCGGTGTCACGATATGATTTAGAGTAGCAAGCTGACCCCTGATGGTGTTGATGTCCGGCTGGAAGTGCAATAAGGATTGTCGTTGTCCCTGCCCTGCGCCGGTCGCTTTTGTGTCAAGTGTTTTCCTAGGCTTGATCTTCAACCTTCTGGTGAGAACACGACCTGATGCTGGTTTCGCGGCCGTGGACTCCATCACGCTTGCGGGATCGCCTTCAACAGAATTCTGCAACGACGGGCGGGGGAACCACACATAAACTCGAAATGCACGAATTTTCAATGACGTCACAATCGAGTTTTCAATGGCACGATGATCAAGAATTTTCACCGGCGTGTTAAGGCAAGGTATGCAAGGTGATTAGAAGCTGCACGCGATCGCACCTTTTCGCTTTGCGCCAGTGATGAAGGAGCTTTTGGCGAATGGAACGCGCTAGTAGGCGGTTGCAAGTGGTTCAATGCCGACGCGGTTCGCACCGCCATGTGCCTTAGAATGGTTTCATGTTGCTTACGTTTACACAGTGCTGGTTTTGAAGCGATGGTGGTGGTCATTCTCTCACGAGACGGCGTCGGGCTAAAAACAAGATGATCGGGATGTCGTACACGTGTCAAGGCCACAAAAAGTAAACCAACATCCTTCTCGTCCTTTCCCGCATCAACCGCGACAAGCGACAATGTCAATCCTTGTGCTTTATGAATAGTCAAGGCCCAAGCTAGCATGAGAGGGAATTGTTGTCTCGTATGGCAGGCGCCGCCATCAAAGATCTCCGCTGTTTTCCGGCTTATGGCGACGATAGCATGAGTCTCCATGTTTACACCATCTGCCGCGTCCAAAAACGATGGACCACTATAACCATCTTGTGAGGCGGTGCGCCTCTTCAATACCAAAAGCACAGCCATGGGTATGTTATCAGACTTGCAAATGACATCATAAACGACGCCCACGGTGCCATTCACCAAGTTATGGGCGATACAAAGGTTCCATGTAATCATCACCCGAGCGCCGACACAAATCGGTAAATCATTGGGTAACCGGGTCTCCTCTTCGTCCGCTCTGGTCGCGACCACACTACTGTTTATCGCCGTTAAGTTGATGAAGGGGTGTCCTGAGTCGGTGAGTTCTTTGAGTGTTTGCGCATTTTTACTATCACGAGCGTTATGAGACGTGACCAAATGATACACTCCAGGTTGATTGAACGTTCGGATGCGCTCAGGGTTATTCATTGCCATGGTCTCTTCAACAATTCTACAATCGTCCTCGTTGGCCTCCCCGTCGCGCACGCGAAGTTGGAAGTCACAAAACCATTTACTTCGTTGGGCCGCACAGACGTCCACGCAAGTAGTCGTCACCCGCTCGATAGTATTCAAAAAGAAGACATGTCCCTTCATGAAGATTGCTTCGTATGCCTCTATGCCTCGCAATTGCCATTTTGGAGCGGTTTCCAAATGGCAGCCCCGTGACGCACCTCGAGCATGCCGCACCCCCGACCAATCATACATACGTTTGTCCTTAACTGGAGGGAGTTGGCCATGATCCCCAACTAGGATAATCCCGATTCCCCCAAACAACACGTCATTGCCCTTGGCCTGCCTCAGTAACTCGTCGATTTGGCCAAGCGCTCGGCGTCCGACCATACTCATCTCATCCATGATTATGTATAAGATGCCTTCGAAGTCGGTAACCATCTTCTTGAACCGTGTACCTTTCGCCAACCGGATATCTTCCCGATCGATATTTTGGCGGGGAATAGGAAGCACCGAGTGATACGTGCGTCCGCCGATATTATCCGCCGCTACGCCCGTTGGCGCCAAAACCATGCACACGTCCCCAAGTTGTTGTTTCAAAGCGCGTATCAACCACGTTTTTCCAGAGCCCGCCGTCCCACATACAATAGCTCGAAAGGGTGTCGGGTTCAGCACACCGGTGACCTGAGATTTATGTTCCATAACGGTCCTCAAGATGAACGCTTGCATTTCGTTCAAAGTGCCCACATCGACATGTACGGGAGGGGGACGCTGCGCATTCGCCGCTTGAGTACGTTGCCAAGATTCAGATATTGCTATTTGTTCAGGAGTATATCGCTCCGCACTTCTCAACGCCCAATTGAATTTCGAGGCATCATCGGGCATGGTAAACTCTTGAAAGTGGGGATTGAGCTCATACATGGCAAATGTCGCATCCCTCTGGTCATCATGACCCATGTCGGGCACCTCCTCCCCCTCCTCCTCAAAATTCATGTCTTTGAAATCATCCGCACAAGTCTTGGGCGCACCCGAACTATTTCGGACGAAAGTCTCGTATGCCGCTTCATAGTCGGCGGCGTGGTCCTCGAAGACAAATTTGCGGAAGTGGACTTCACAAGTAAATGGCATGTGGGCCATAAGCATATACTTGCAATAATCTGGCCGGCGTGTGTCACCTTTCTTATTCCACGACTTTGGAGGGGTCGGGTGCACCATTACCACGGTTGGTATGGTTCTTCTCATCAACAACCTGCCACCATGTCGTCCCGCGCTGCAATAAATCCAACCCCTCCAGAACTCCGTAAACGAGAGATGTTCGATCTCCGCCATGACCTCCGCAACATTTTCACCGCCCGCGATGGTCTTGCTGTGAGCGAGGTGTTCCAAGCGGTTCAAGTACAACTTCCACTTGGTGTCCACGGTCGCCGCCTCGCCATCCTCCTCGTTCTGCAAGCCCGTACGAATCCTCTTTTGTTTGCCAAAGCTAACGTGAACGAAGTCGTGTGAAGATAAGACAGTCCGAATGCCTAAGTTCACATGGGCTACCTCTTGGGCAGACCAATTGCGTCCACCCATTTGTTGAATAACAAAACGCGCAAATATTGATTGCGCGGACATGCCGTCACCAGCCTGCTCCTCGCTGTCGATGCGCGAGAGAGTGATTCTCAGTTGGCAGCATGCGCGACAATCGCATGTTCTCGCAGAAGTGATTCGCAGTTTACAGCATGCACGTCAATTACATGCACGCGCATGGATGAAACGCATTTGAAAATTGTTCAGAATGATATACGGCATAGCAATCATCGACGGATTTATGATCCGTGCATAAGTCAGCGCTCGTATCATGCGCTGATAAATGGCGACGACGATATATGCTTTTCATCAGCAGCGCGCCCGATTGCATAAATTATTTGCAGCGTGCTACGAGCATATTGCAATTTTACGATGATGATGTCAAAATGTTGCCACGATCATCTAAATACATACTCACATCAAAATACTCTGCAAAACAACTTGCCGCCCACCTGCGCTGGTGCTGCCGCACATGGTGCGCGCCCCGCCCGCTCGCCGCAACTACCCGCCTGCGCTAGTGCTGCCGCACATAGTGCACCTCCAGTCTTCACCAAGTAGTTCCTTTCCTTTCAGAACCTCCCTCTGGGTTGCTATCAAAGCTTCCCAGCCCTCCTCTTCCCAACTCACCACTTCACCTCGAGCTGCTGCCAGAGCGACGGCCTTCTGACGCTCTTCTGGGAGGCACTCAAAAGCCTGGTCCCGCAGAGCCTTGTCTTTGAACAAAGTTCTGACAGCCATCCCTTCTGTCAGCTCAGGCTCCAGAGCTGATACTCGAGAGGCAGGCTCCTCATCTACAGCCTTCCCTTTTGCTGCCTTGACTGCCCTCTTCTTGGCCAACTGCTTCTTCCGCCTCCGTTGCCGCCTGCTGCTGCCGCTGCTGCTACCTCTGCCTCTACGCCTGCTGCTGCCGCGGCTGCCTCGCTCCGGGGAAACTGTAGAGTCGCTGGAGTCACTGGACCCGCTGCTGTCGCTGCTGGGAGGGAAACGAGGAATTGGTGAGAAGCCTGGGGGGTATGCCAATCCGCATCTGGGTATTTCCTCCCACTGCGGCACGGATGGCTGCCTCTGGGCCTCTGCTGGGGCCGCTGAGAGTGCTGAGAAGCGTTCCGAGAGTGCTGAGAAGGTGTTGCGGGTGGGGGTCGCTCCTCTTTCCTTAATAACACGTGCTCTGCCAAAGTTCACTCCTGCAAAGAGTTTCTTTGGTAGCCCTTCCTGGTGTAACACCCTATGAGTGCCATAGTGCACTTGCACATTCTACTTATGCCTCCGCCACATCAGTCGCCTCGGTCGCGCCCTTGGCATCCACCTCTGGAACAGATGACTGCCAAGGATTGTAGTTGACCGCGCACATCAAGGTTTCTTGAATGGTCTCGGACTTCATGGTCTGGGCGTCCTTGCCATGCATCTTCCCAGCACCAGAGAAAAGCCGCTCCACACCAGCCGATGATGCACGCCGGCCGTGGAATTGGCGCCACATCATGCAGACGCGTGGGAACTTCTTCTCGTTCTCGAACCACCATTCAAGGATAGCAGTGTCCACCGGCGCCTGCTTCAGTTCAAGATACTTTTCAAGCTGCTTCACACTTTCAGTGTGAGGATCATCCTCATCATCGGCTTCCGCCTCCAAAAGGGTCGGCATGTCATCGTCGTCACTCGCATCGCCCTCGGAGTCACTGTCGCACAGTAGGGAATGCTTGCGCTTGCTACCCACGGCGGCTGAGGGAGCTGCTTGGGCTTTGGGAGTGGTGAGGGGAACGGCGTAGTGTGCCAAGTACTCCTCTCGCACCGACTGCAAGACCTTAGCCTTGTCGTAGTTCTCAGAACCCTTGAACTTGAAGCGGTTGAAGCGAGGGTCTAGCACGGTACTGATAGCCAACTTCCTGAACCTCTCGATCTTGCGCGTAGTACGCGTTGCAGCTGCATCGGTAGCTCCCTCCACCGGCTCCCGCACCTGCAAGGTGCTCAATCGGCTCCCACGTATCATCCTTGGCTTGATAGCCTTTCCATCTCACCAGCCACTCGCGTCGGCCTCTTGTCCACCGCATGGCGAGGATGTCCTCAATGAGGTACTCTTCCGATCCGCTTGCGGTATCCGCCAAATGCTTCCGAGTTCGACGTATTCCCCCCTTCTTACCGTCCACGACAACCGAAGCATTGCCACCCTCACCTCGAGAACCGCTTTTTGAAGCTGCAGTCGGAAGCTTTTTCTTTGTTCGCCCCATTATATCCAACACACTTTAGCGCGGTATATCTATATCCACGCAACGGACAGTTCTGCAGAATTTGTGAGTTGTGTTTGCGACACTGTTGACTGTACAGTAAGGTGTGTGTAAAGACGACAAATGGCTTCGTGAAAACGCTCGACACTCGACTGCTGCTCATGACACTCGTGTCGTCTCGCGCGATTAAGGTGTTCCTAGCGCTGACCGCTGAGGCCGTGTCGAAAATCAGAGATCTCGATTTTTCGATTTTCCGACCGATCGCGATGGGCGACATGGGTGATTAACCGGTAATTAATAAATTTTGAGGGGGTTCAGCTCGTTACTGCCACTAAGTAGTTAATTCGATTAATAAAATTAATTAAC
The DNA here is from genome assembly GCA_001247695.2 of Cymbomonas tetramitiformis. Lineage (NCBI taxonomy): Eukaryota > Viridiplantae > Chlorophyta > Pyramimonadophyceae > Pyramimonadales > Pyramimonadaceae > Cymbomonas > Cymbomonas tetramitiformis. The sequence continues at coordinate 35,655 of LGRX02035182.1, read as the reverse complement.
TAGCTACAACCGGTTAGTGCGAATTAATTAACTAGCTAGGGTCAGTTATTTAATAAAAATGGAATTGATTAACTAGCTAGTAACAATAACTGGTAGTAACTGGGTCTAACTAGTTAACTGGCCTAACTGGTTACTACGGTTACAACAACTACGTTGCATATTGACAGTTGAATCAGACTTGATCAGATCAATTGCATGCAACACACAGATCAGTATTTACATGATATCTGACAATAGTTTTAAGGACAACCACACACATATATATGTGCTGTGTCAAGTTGCTGTGATTATATCCAGCAAAGTCCAGATTTGTTCTAAATAAGATATATCACTTTGATAAATCTTAAGAGCACAGACCTATGCTCAGAACAAATCATAGGTTGATAAATATCACTAAAGTGGGTGTTTCCACTTAAGTTGATAAATCTATACATAATCAGAAAAGTACATTTGCTGTGCATGGGTTTAAATCAATAAAACCCAGTATGTTGTCAACCATAAATGTTGATATACAGCACAACTCACTTATTTGCTATGAAATTTGTCATATGCAAAAGTGAAGTTCCTTACAGTGATTCTGTACTTACATTCCACATATACACTGAGATATGTCACCAAAGCAATATTTTAGATAGCTGAAAAAGCTGTAAAATGGGTAAAAATGCTCCACGTTTAATTTCAAAATGAAAAATGTGTGCCCATTTTATTTAAAATTATGATTTTATACCTATTGAGGTATCAGGAAATCATAATGACACATGTCATATCTGTGTGACACCCTAAATATTAGGTGTTGAATATATAGGGGTATACATATTGCTGTAACAATAAATCGCTCAAAATGCTGTACGTAAAACACATTTTGAAAATTTCGGATTGATTTTTTTTTGCTGAAATGAATGTTTATATATCAAATAACAATCCCTGATTTATGCAGCATGTGTAACGCCCTGTAACAACCCTAAAATTAAATGTGTGTAACAGGGGTGTAACGTACCTCCTGAAAACCACCTTACATTTATGTAGGTATTAAATGCAGGTTTGCTTAAAAATCTTTGCAAAAACATTATACTGCTTATTTTTTACCTGTATTAGGGTTACTGATAACATGTAACACCCTAATCACATTATTGGGTAACAGGGCCACTGTAACCACATATGCCCTAAAATGCCACTATTATTTCGAAAAACTTCGTTTTTTGGCATCATTATGTCATGCTAAACCATCACAGACATGATAATACTGTGGGCAACAACCCTAGAACTGTAGGGCAACAACCCAAAAACTGCAGGGCTACAACCCAAGGACTGTAGGGCTGCAACCCTAAAACTGTAACAGCTGCTTCCTATAGGAATGCATGCTGAATGAGGTATTGACAATTGACAACTGCCACTATATTACACACTTCCTTGAGGGGGGAAGAAGGTGGATATATGTACATGTATAACCTCATCACAATATACAGATATACCATATATAACATAGGTATATATATATATAAACACACACTCAGTTAGCTGAAGATATTTTGGTGTTGTGTTTTGTTTTTCTTAGATGGCAGAAGCAGAAGATCCAGACATTCCGCCCATCAATGCAGATCCGTCTACATGGTTCTTTGACATCTTAGGCTCATATGATGCATACAGTCGGTTCAAGATCCCAAAATGGCTCGTTGGTTATGATAATACCCAGACCAGATTCGACAAGATAGGGTACTTCGACAATATCAGCCGCATGAAGCCTGATATGAGCAGATATCGGGATTCTGAAAACGAGCCTAAGGAACCAGATGATGAATATACTGCAGACAATCCTCCAATGGTCTTCACAGATCCAGATGCAGATCCAGCACCAGCACCAGCACCACCCAGTTTGGTTCCCAAGGTGAAAATGACACCACCAAAGGAATACAAATCAGGAATGGACGCAGAGGTTTGGTTGGAAACCGTGGATAGATACTTCCAATTCACGTATCCAGGAGTTCCAGACAAAGACCTGATCACAGTTTTCCTGACCCTCATACAGAATAATGACCGACACTATTTCCAGGTCGTGGCAAATCAACCAGATGCCACATATGCAGGGATCAGAGGGATTTTCCTCAGACAGTTTGGTAACCCCCATAAAAGATCAGTGGCCAAAAAACACCTAATGTCACTGATTCAAGGAAACCAGACTTTCTCAGATTATCTACGCACATTCACTTCACTGGCTGCATTGGCAGCAGTTGAACTGGAAGATGTGTTGATAAAGGACAGATTTGTCAACAGCATAGATCCAGAACTTCGCAGACAGTTCCATTTACGATTCCTGACAGAGACAGAAAGGAATAATATGTCGTGGTCACTAACCACACAGATACTGCTCGACTTGAACTATGTCATTCATTCGAAGCAGTCAGAGACTCTTCACTATCGAGGGCAGAAGGAGCAGTCATCTGGAGGTCCAGCCAAAAAGGATAAGGACAGAGGACGTGGCCAGAAGCCATATGACAGATCCAACAAAAATCGGAATTGGAATCAGAATGGCAGCCAGAACTCCAATCAGAATAGGAACAAAGGAAAAGGTGGTGAAAAAAACCTGATCTGATCTGAATCTGAAACCTGAATTCCGATCTGAATATCTGATCGTCTGATTCCCATCTGATTGCCAACCTTGAGTAGAGGTAATCAATTATAAAAAATGATATAGTATATTAATATATAAATGACGCGAGCTGAATGGAATGAAACATTAAAAAAAATGTGCAAAAGAATATCATTCTAAAAAAAGGTACAAAACCTAGAAAAAAATATTCAAAGAAATCAAGCAAAAATAAATCTATGAAACAAAGTCCACAGCCTCAAGTAATTTCAAAACCTATTGTAAATCGTCCAACAAATCAAAGAGGTGCTCGCTTTCCTTTTGGTCTTGTAATATAAATTTGCGTATTCATAAAAAAGACTCTTTTATTTTATAATGAGCGAGTAAATGTTTGTATATACTTTAACAATATATTTTTACTTATTGTAAATTTATTGTACATTTCTTAAAAGACTCTTTTATTTTCAAAAGACTTTTTTATAATGAGTGAATGATGGTATATATATATTCATATATTATATTTTTACTTATTGTAAATTTATTGTTAATTTCTTAAAAGACTCTTTTATTTTCAAAAGACTTTTTTATAATGAGTGAATGTATATTAGAAAATGTTTTTTGTAACGAAAATTTTCCACTTAAAGAGTTAGACTTCATAAGGTAGAACAATGACTACTATTAATACTAATGATTATTTACTTATGTTATTACCATTAGTTCAACATAAAGAAAAAATGAAAGAAGTATTACAAGAACTTTTGGTAAAAGAAAAGAAAAGTAAAGAAGTAGTAAAAGCAAAAACTACTACTTGGAATGATCTTCCATTTGATGTCCAAGAACATATATATGAATTAAAATATAAACTTGAAATGAAAGATGTATTTGATGAATTCCTAATTAAACAAAAAGAATATTATTCAAGAGATTATATGAGATGCATCAACTATAAAGAAAATGATAATGACAACGAATGCCTAAAGGCTTGTGAAAAGTTACACGATTACCGTTCTAATATGATATCTAGAAGAGTTCGTGACAATATTAGAGATGTATACAAATTTACAAAAAATGGTAATATCACTACAATTCTTTTGAAAGATTCACCTAATAAACGCGAACAAGAGTATTACGATTTTATTGAAAATATCAATGAAAATTATTTGGATGGGCGAGATTTTGGTAAAAGTCATTTGAAAATTATACATCAATGTAATCCAAATTTTAGCTCAAAAAATGATTTAAAACGTATGTGTATACGAAACAATATAAATGTTAAAGGTTTAACTAAAAGAGAACTTGCAAGAAGATTATTGACACTTCCATAAAATAACTTAAGAACAATTTATAATATATATATGTAATAATATACATCATTTATATAATTTATTTAAGAACTTATTTAAATTTATTTTAGAACTTATTTAAATCTTATTTTGTTACACATTTATTTACGTAATTTATTCATCATTTATTACGTAATTTATTTATTGTATATTTCCTTGTCATTTTACTTGTCATTTTCTTGTATGACTTATGACATATATGACATGAGGTTATGCCATATGTCATAGGGTTTTCATAGGGTTTTTATAGTGATAAAAAAGTGTGCCCTATAGTCGGTGCCTTACTACTGAGGCGCAGGAGGGGCATGCTTTAGATGGGACCATTGGAAGTAGCATGCCTGACTTGCGGGCATCCTCAATGTCGACTAGTGCATCGTCCACATCGAAGAGCTTTTCCAGGTGATACATCTCATCATGTTTCCTTGCCTACTTGCTTTCGCCGTAACTATGCTGCAGCACGCGATCGTGAGGGTTGCAGCATGTTGATGGAATGTTGAAAACATGTTGGGACGATATTGTGCAGAGATGCGGGCGAGGCGCCCCCCGAGGCGCACGAGGCGGCAAAATCAGCTCGTTTATACGACAGCAGGTACTATTTCGGGATTGTTGGATTCATTGATGTAGTCACTGTTGACGCGGAACGTAGTCCTCACCAATTTCCACTTGACATTACCCCCAACGGAGACAACCTACCAACGAATGCGGAAGAAGCCTACGACTTCTTCGATGGTCATCAAGCAAGTTCGACACCGATCCGTACAGTAATCACTCACCTTTAAGAAAACCCGCCGATAAGAAACCAGCCAGCTTTTCAGGGGGGGGGGTACGCAAGTTGGTGAGAATCGCTGACTGGTTTTTTTGAGCTATGAAATAGTCGAAAATAAGAAATATGGGTGCTGGCGCCGCAGGCGGAAAATTTTGAAAATGTCGCCTTTTTAAGGGTTTATCATTGGACTTTTAAGAAAATTGCTGGCTGATTGAAAGAAAATACTTGCTAATTCTTACCGATTCCATAGGACGCTGGCGCTGGCGGGGGGGGGTACGCAAGTTGGTGGAATTAGCTGGCTGACCCCAAATCTCTGGTTTTTCTTAAAGGTGAGTGATTACTGTATGGCAACTGTTGTCTACCTAGTACACGATGGCAACTTCGAGGCGACTACATACGGCTCGCTGCTGGCCGACGACTCTCAACTCGATAATCCAAAGTGACTATCATCATACGGGAATGCACTGCGCATTCCATAGAACCTCGTGTACGTATTCAATGTTGGTGTGATATGAGTTCCACATGTCACAGGTATGTTGAATATATGTTACAAACGTATTGATTCGTGCGTGCAGGATATGGAGTATTTGAGAGAGCAGACCAGACTTTTCTTTGAGGACTTGGAAGCAAATGGTCCTCCACAGTGGCTTGCAATCAACACCCATAAAATATGGCACTGGGCCGATCTGCTCCTGCGATTCGGACCTGTGCGTGAATGGTGGATGTATGCCTTCGAGTCCATGAATGGCAAGCTAGCTAGGTGGGTGAAGAATAATGCGTACCCCGTGGCAAGCATCATGAACGGTTATCTACTAAGGTTGAAAACCTTGCGCTCCCTACGAGGTATCCTGACCATGCTTTTGAACCGAGAAAGAGCCACCGTGCCGGCCGTGTCCCGCGGGCTTTGATGGCGGGCCCCGCTCCCGGCATCGTGGTCACTACCTTCGGGGAGAAGGGCAAGCCATTGGAGCTAACGTCCTTGGAGATTGACCAACTCACCCGCTGGATGCGAGCGAGTATTCCCGCTTACCGAAAGCTTTTTCAACAACATGCTGAGTACGACCTGTTCCGGCGGAGGTGCAACCTGCAAGCTCGCACGCATGTACTATCTGTAGTATACCTGCATCCTGCAACATATTGTCAACTTGTTTCTGTATGTTTATCATATATTGTAAGTATACTAAGAATATGTTGTCATCACAAGGAGAATGGCGCGCGCTCTAAACAAGCATTGCGGAACCGACCAGAGGTGGGTGGCGTGCCCGCGATCGCGTTCGGTCCATTGGAGGACCCTGAAGGATGGCTTCGTCGCCAATACACGGCTTACGAGAAGTCGCTCATGATGGGTCCCGAACCCATGTGTTCCAAGTACAACAAGGTGAACATCGGCGGTGTCTTCTATTGCACTAGAGACGGGGACAAAGGGAAAGGGACAACCCAGTGTTTCGTCCGCGCATCCTTCCCCAAGGATGATGCCGATGCCGATGGATCCCTACATTCTGGGAAAATCAGAAGACGTCTAGAAGACGTCTTCTGAACGTCTTATAGACGTCTTCGTAGAAATGATGTCTTCTGGTTTCCAGAAGACGTCTTCTGAGTGGAACGTCTTCTGGAAACCAGAAGACACTCTTCGGGGAAGACGTGCCGAAGATGTGCGGAATGTCTTCCGGATTTCGGAAGACATCTTCCCGGAAGACATGCAAAGGGCAGTCTTCCCGGAAGATACCCGGAAGATGTTCCGAATGTCTTCTGGGCCAGAATACATTCTGACATGTGTTATCGACACATATGTGATGATTATGCAATTTGGCCACATAGCTACTTCATACCACACGTACACTAGTCGCGTAATCACAGAAGACATTCAGAAGGCGCACGGAAGACATGCGGAAGACATTCCAGGTATCTTCCTAACAACTTCAGGGTTGTCATCATGCTCTGTTGCTATGATACATAATATACGGCTAAGTTAATTGATAGGTCTATCTACACATACATGTACGATTGCATCTATTCAACATACAGACCACTAAGTACGATGCCCGGCGTATTATCATGATCGCCTCTTGCGTCTTGCACCTTTCGGTCGTGAACCATCATCGTCGATGCACTCGAAAAAGGCAGCCTTAAAATCAAATATCACCGCCGTCTTCATCACAAGACGTTTCTTGATTACAACTTGGTGCTCAATTTGAGCCGCCAGGATGAATGGATCAGTAGTGTCCCAAGGTGTCTCGGGATCATCCGGGTCGTATGTGTACACCACCTTTGCGGTATTGTCCGGCCCGTACTTCGAGTTTAGCTTGGCAAACCGTTTTGTCGTCGCTTGGTTGAATTCAGGGAACCACTTTCCCTTCACAAGAATGTACTCTTTCGCGGCCAAGTCGACCTTGTAGATGCTATCTACCATGGCGTGCCTGCGAGTTGGAGCCACAATACTCTATAGTAAGAATCCCCGAAGACGTCGAGAAGACACACAGAAGACATTCGGTACATATTCTGCGCACATTTACCAAAACGTAATGCACGGACGCACCGGCCAGTCTCGATCTCCTCGCCTTTGATGTTTTCTCCAAGGAAAAAGGCTCGGAAGTAACGTTGACAAGTTTTCTTCGTCTTGTCCTGAGCTGCCGTGCGATAGCAAACTCCTCGAACCACGGCCGAGCCGAAAGATTGACACACGCGAGGAGGCCCTTCGACGAGTGCCGCTTCATTCTCCGTGAATGGTCTCCCCAGCCAGACCTTGGGGTCGCTACCGTGCATATGCAGCGGCACATCCATCAGGCGAGACGCTCCGGCTCGTGCGCCAATACGTCTCCGAACCATATGGTTTTCCCTGCGAATGTATACGTGCACAGTGTCAGGACATGTATTTACCGAAGACGTGTGGAAGATGCCTAGAAGATATATGAAACGTCTTCCAGGCACCTTATGGGTTTTATTTTCTTACTTACCTCTTGCAGTAGGTGACGTAGTCGTCGAATTTTGCCTTCAACTTGCGGTATTGGGGCACGTTGCCATGCATCCACAGCTCCAACGCTTTCGTTTCAGCGCGGGAGAGTACATGGCGCTTGCCTTGTTTTCCCAAAACCACGGTGTTCGGCACCCTCAACGGTGCGGTGGCCAAGAACGGGAGCACGGGTGGCCGGGTGGGATTGGTGGTTGCCTCCCGCCGGCGACGAAGTACCAAGATTAACCCTCGCACCACATGTACCATCCGGTACCGCCCGAAGCCTTGCATAACACTCTGAACCGGATATGCATTGTTCTTCACCCACCTTCGAATCTTCCCGTTGAATGATTCGAACACGTACATCCATGTCCCCCGTATTGGACCATACATGAGGAGTTGGTCGGGGAAGTGGGAAAGCAAATGCGTGTTGATGACCAGTCAGTCAAGTGAGCCATCGCGCTTGAGTGACTTGAAGAACTCATCCACCAGATTTTGAAGCTTAGGAACATCCTGCAAAATCACCAAATAAAAGGTAATTAAGGAAGACGTTTGGAATGTACTCGGAAAGTATTCGGGATGTCTTCCAGATGTCTTCCGTACCTTACAGTCTACAAGCTCCGAAGTGAGCTCTCTCGTTATGACCGTCAACTGCCCGATCAAGTCTTCAAGCATGTTTTTTGAGTAGCCCTCGTCTCTATCCCAAGACGCTAGCACGCTCATGATGCCCGCTTGTAGCATTTTCAACGCCTCGTGACACTTGAGCGTCTTCGGTCCGGTGTTCGTGCCGTTCGGACGCAACATCTTCTTATGGCCTTGCCCCCATTTGACCATTTGTGATGACCATTTGTAATTAATTAGCAATAATCAAGATTGTTGCATTTGTTGAAATTGAAGGGAAAATGCGAAAGTGCAATTTTACACATGTCATTTTGCTCTACGTTAGATTTCCAAATTTTCAATCTCAGCTAATTTTGATCTACGTTAGTTTTCTGATTTCAGTTTTTGGAATGCTTGATTCAGATTTTTTACATTTGTCATTTTGCTCTACGTTAGATTTCCGATTTTCAAATTTGGCTAATTTGGCTCTATGTTGGATGTCAGTTTTCAGTTTTTGGAATGCTCCATTTCAGACTTTTGCATTTGTCATTTTGCTCTATGTTAGATTTTCCAAATTTCAATTTTGGCTGATTTTGCTCTACGTTAGATTTCAGTTTCAGTTTTTTGAATGCTTGATTTCAGATTTTACAAACCAATTTCAGATTTTTATATGTGTCATTTTGCTCCACATTAGATTTCCGATTTTCAGTTTTGGCTGATTTTGCTCTACGGTGGATTTCAGATTTCAGTTTTGGAATGCTTGATTTCAGATTCTGCTATTGTCATTTTGCTCTACGTTAGATTTCCAAATTTCATCGGTCGATATGCAGCCGATATATCAGCCGATATGCACCCTATATATCAGCCGATATGCATCCCATACATCAGCCCATATATCAACCGATATGCACCCTATATACCAGCCGATATATCAGCCGTTGCGGGTTGGAGCCACAATACTCTATGGTAAGAATCCCCGAAGACGTCGAGAAGACACATAGAAGACATTCGGTACATATTCGATACACTTCAAGACGGTACACTTCAAGACCTCCGGCTTGGATTGACGGAAGACCTCCGCCGCGGATTCGGGGCGGGGGGGTTTAGTGAGCATCGCTCGTTTGAAGGACGACATTTTGGTCTTTGGGGGCGCTTCCCCCTTTTGGAGATGCGCGGCACGTTTACTTGCCATTCTATCTCCTATACGAAGGACACTTGGCCAAGGTAGTGCGGAGGGCATCCTGAAGACAAACACTCAGAAGACGTTCAGAAGTCACTCAGAAGACACGCGGAAGACATCTCCCGACATCTTCCGGACGTCTTCTTGACTGTGCTTGCGGAAGATGCCCGAGATACCTTCTGTACATCTTCCAGACACCTTCGGGGAATATATGTCTTCCTGAACCCAGAAGAGGTGCGGAAGACACGCGGAAGACACGCGGAAGACACACAGAAGACACGCGGAAGACATTTTTTTGACATCTTCCGGACGTCTTCTTGACTGTGCTTGCGGAAGGTACCCCAGATATCTTCTGTACATCTTCCGTTTGTCTTAGAGATGTCTTTGAGGAAGACATGTCTTCTGGAAATCTGTAACTTGTAGAAGTTCCCGTCAACGTCTTAACACCCCTCTTCGGGGCGTCTTCCTCATTTTTTTGATGATCTTCTACGCGTCTTCTAATGTCTACCTAAGCCTTCCTTAAGACGTTGACGGGAACTTCTACAAGTTGCAGATTTCCAGAAGACATGTCTTCCTCAAAGACATCTCTGGAGGGTAACAAGATGCACAGAAGATATCTGGGGTATCTTCCGAATGTTTTTTGGGTTTTTTTTTTGTATTTTTTGAAAAAAAACTATTAAAAATCGCGAAAAAAACAAAAAAATATATAAGGTGCGCAATATTGGGCAAAACCGTACTGTGAAGGTAGAATTGCAAAAAACAAGTGGTTTGTTCGGGAGAGGGTCAAACGTACCAAGTTACTAAGTTAAAATGGCCGCCTAATTTGGTAGAAGAAACTGCTCTTGTTTTAGAGCACCATCGCTCCTAGCAACGGTCGAAGAGTCGATCACGCGCGCAGTGAGTCGCGTGAGACGCGATGACTGCACGATACCGCGGATAGCAAACCCGGAAAATCTGCCAGCGCTGCGCTGCGCTGCGCTGCGCTGGTGTGGCGCTGGCGTGTGGTCGCGGTCGTGGTCAGGCGTCATCGTCATGCTCATCGTCAGCTAGCATTAGCATCGCATCGCATCGCATCGCATCGCATCGTCAGGCCCAGCGCAGGGGAGTGAGCACGAGCACCGCACCGCACATCGACATGACCGTTCGAGTTTGAATTTTATTTAACGTTGAAGTGAAATTTGCATCTACCACTTTTACACCTGCATCCAACTCAACTAGCTACTACCCGTAGGGCCCGCATTCGGTATGAGGGTGTTCGCGTCGCGGGTTTCGCGACCATGAATTCCGAGGAACGTTGACCACAGCGGTTGTGACGGGCCGCCAACCCTGTCCGTCTTCATCGTTGAATGACTCGTTCACTTCCGTCTGACGCGCCAGTGGTTTTTTTTACAGAATTCTGTCGTTCTGTGCAGTTTATGTCGGTTTGTACAGTGGTTAACGGTGGTGGCCCGATGTCTACAACCACACCCCCCCGTTAGTACACTTTTTGTTTTCCAGACTGAGCCCAATGGGGGGGCTCCGCCCCCCCACACCCGTACGTACACTTTTTTTTCCCCCGAGACTGAGCCCGGTGGGGGCTTCCTCCCCACCCCCGAAAGTACACTTTTTTTCGGCCGAGCCCAGTGGGGGGGGCCTCGTTTTCCGCGGACTGCTGCTGGGTGAAGTGGTCCTTTTAAAATAGTTCGTCTAACGGAAAAACGTTGCACAACGCAATACTTCAATAGTGATTGCGGGTGCTTTTCGTGCCTTGGTTTTTTTACGCGCACTTCGGCGTGCTTAGCGTCTAATTGAGGTGTGAACGAGACATGTGTTCTCGCTCGTCCTTTGGACGAGATGATGTTGGTTCGATTCCAGCTCACACCACTAGGCCTTTTTGTTTTCCTTCGGTAATCTTGTATTTCGTCTCGTACTATTTTTGCGCTTTACTAACCTTTGGTTTTGCGTTGCGCTTTGTTTTTCAGATCGGCTGAAAATGACCTAGTCCAAAAGGTAAATTTTCAGCCCAACCTCAACACCACAAATAAAGGTATTTGCTCTATCATCCCCTAGTGTCACACCTAGAAAATACTGCCTTTATGCATTGTGTTTTTCCGCTTTACTAACCTTTGGTTTTGAGTTGCGCTTTGTTTTTCAGATTGGCTGAAAATGAGCAAGTGGGAAAAGCGCATTTTCAGCCCATCGCCCACAACTAGAAGAGTAAAGGTACTTACCTTGCCCTTCCTAGGAATTTGTGCTTGTATTCATTGTGTGTTTTCACTCTACTAAGTGTTGGTATTTTGGTGTGCGTTGTTTTTCAGATCGGTTAAAAACGAGCGAGTGGAAAACCCATGTTTTTGCGTGGTCCAAGACCTATGCCATGTGTGCATGTTAGTTGAACATCGTTTCTAGGTAATTAGAATAGTTGTTTAGAACATGAATGTGAAGTAGTTCTAGACACTTAGCTAGTTAGGATAATAATATGCGTGGCCCTCCTTATGATTAGATTCTTGACTGAAAAGTAATATTGTTTAAGCAATTTTAGTCTCCAAAGCATCTTAGCCTTCCACACAAACAAATCATCTCTTGTCGTGTATCAAACATTGAGAATATGTTTGTTAAGGATGGCGAGGAGTGTATTATGCCATACATCTTGTTTGCACTCATCCTTCTTGCAAACTTATTTCAGCCTAAAAATATTCCTCGCGAATGCGTATACGAATGTTGAAATTTATTAGACATGCAGAAGGCATTCAGACGATATCTTCTGAACGTCTTCTGCATGACTTCTGTACACGTCTTCTGAATTCCGGAAGATGTCTTCTAGACGTCTTCTGGGTTCCAGAAGACATCTAGAAGACGTCTTCTACGCGTCTTCTAATGTCTACCATCTTCTGAGTTTCAAAAGACGTCCAGAAGATCTTCCGGGAAGATGTACAGAAGACGCCTAAAAGATATCAAGAACACGTCTTCCGGGATTCAGAAGACGTCCAGAAGATAACTTCTGGATGTCTTCCCGGAAGATCTTCTGCACGTCTTCTGGAAACCAGAAGATGGTAGACATTAGAAGACGCGCCGAAGACGTCTTCTGGATGTCTTCTGGACCCAGAAGACGTTCAGAAGACGCGTCTTCTGATTTTCCCAGAATGTAGGGGATGACGAGTGGGAGGACAGGTACGACCTCAACCACCAGTTTGCATGCTTCTTTGCCTTTTCGTATATCTCTGCAACATACATGCAATACGTCCCCAACATATTGAGGGTATGTTGTACGTATATTACAAAAACATTGAACATTTCGTGCGCAGGTATGGTATCATCAACGCCATTCTGCGCGGTTACCATTGGCGGTGTGCTCTGCACTTTTTTAAAGTATGATTGGCTACCCGTGCCCATAAGACGCTTCGACAAAACGGAACCCCGCTGAAATTCTTCGCCACGGAAGCTCAGATCGCAAGCTTCAAGCTGAAGAACTCCATCCTCGGCGTGGACAAGGTGTCCAAGGCTTACTACACCTTCAACCCATGGGACACCTCCAAGTACACTAAGGACAACCGAGAGCCCTACCTACTGGCCAATCAAGTCCAAGCGCAAGTAGTGATAGTCAAACACCCCTGCATGGATTCAGCGGTGATACTTGATACGAGCGACCGCAATATGGAGAAACTTGCACTCGTTGATAGGCCCGTAAGTAGTGATGGTCACTTTGACACATGCGGGAAGTGTAGAGTCGGCGGCGAGCTCCTTCTGTGTGAGAGGGCAGGCTGCAAAGAGGCTATGCACGTGCGATGCGCAGGGCTCACCGACATCCCCACTGGAAGCGCAGTGGAAGCGTGGTGGGCCCATAACCTGATGTGAAAGCTAATAATATAGTAATATATAAGCTTGCACTGTGAAATGTCAAGGCAGTGAGGCAGGGTTTCTCGGTTCGGCTAAAGTCAGATTAAACTGGGAGATACACAGTTTTAAGCTAGCGGACGGACCGTGACACTGCCACACGAGCGGAGATAGACAGCAGGCACTGCAAGTGACATCCGAGCAGGCGAGGGGTGACACAGGGCACCACTGACCTCCCCCCTTATGGGGGGTGAGAGTCAGTGTTCCCATGATACTGCAGAAAGTGTGATGACGCATAGTAGTGCCTCTGTACACATTTGATATACCTGTAATATACAAGATACGTATTGCAACTATATCGTAAGTATAAGGTATTATGCAATATGTGAGCAGCAGGGGGGTCTTACCCCTTTACCCCTGCAGTCGTGTGGCACTCTGGTTGCGTAGACATATTGCATATGTATTCGAGAGATTCTGCATGAGTGTATGTTTCAATATGTGTTCAACACATGTATTGCAAATATGTTGCATAATTCACTCTGATCTTAGACATATCGCACATGTATTCAAGAGATTCTGCATTAGTGAATGTTTCAATATGTGTTCAACACATAGGAAGTATATTGCAAACGTGTTGCATAATTCATCTGATTGAAGACATGTTGCATATGTATTGGACGATTCCTCATGCGTGAATTTTTCAACATGTGTTCAACACGTGTTCAATACGTGTGTTGTAGGCAGTTGCAGGCATATTGAACACCCCTCCAATCGGTTTGCCCCATTTCAATACATCGGCGCCCCAATTCATAAAACCCCCCAGAACAGACTTCTGCGATACGCGTCCAAATGCCGTGAAAACTTGTCCCCATAGCGCTAGACCCTTCCTTAGATGATACCAAGTGCTAGTGGGTGAGTCTGACACCATTTGGGTGCCCATGCTAGCATACTCATTTTCGTTGTGTCCAGGCTGATCGCGGTTCAATAGTTTGGCCAATATGTTACACGTGTATTGCAATATCTAGATATTAGCATACCGTCTTCAATATGCCTCCAATACGTGTTCAACACGTGTACAATATTGAACGCATCTAGAAACGTAGGGCTCAACCATCTGATACAAGCCCGTTTGGCAGAGTACTACTCTGAGGTTGGGCCGGTACCACAGGCTATTCAGAAGACGGATCCTAAATTCTTAGTGAGCGCTTGTTGCTGGACTTCGGGTTTAGGCTTAGTTATTATGGGCTCTGACTAGCCCCTAGCCTGACCCTGCTTCCGTATCGTGTCCGTGACATCCTAGCACTGTACTGTACAGTAGTACCGTACAGTAGTACAGTCTTGTTTCACTGTCTGGGTTTCCGAGAGCATAAAGCCTCGGCCAGACACTGTTTATGTGATTATCAGTTTGATCTTCAGCGAGCTTAGCCGGACAGCGGATCTGTCTTTCTCGCAGGTTATGGCCCGCACCGGCTTTCCGGTGATTCTGATGATGGCACAGCGCCTTGCTGTTGCCATGTTCGGCTAAGTAGGACGTAGGAGGGGCTGAGCGCCCACTTGGGCGGTGGTGTGTTATTCTCACGGTATGGCCTTTTAGCTTGGCAGTGATGGCGGCACGCCTTGTGCTCGCCTTCGCTGCGCAGGGGATCAGCAATTTGTGACGGATTAATTTTTTTGCAGCAGTATCGTCGCAACGAGAGTTGATTTGCTTCGTGTGCCACTAGCTCTGGCGAGGTCGCTCCACACGTTGCGGATTTTGGCCGCTCTCATGCTTACGCTCACGACTTGTGAATTTTGATCTTGTTCTGCTGAGGCTTCTACAAGTTGTCTGGCCGCTGTGGGAAATCTTATGCCACCACCCTCGCTTGCTCAGCTCTTCCGTAGTCTCTCCATCACGGTTACTACAACGAATAGAATGACGCGGTCTCGCGTCCGTAGATTAGAGACGATTTTTGATGATGTGGGTGCACAACACTCAGCGACACCACAGACACCGCAGCTGCCGGCTCCGACCACCGCAGCTGCGAGAGAGGTTCTTGAAAAATGTCAGCAGCTAGCTCGAGACAATTTCGACAGAAAAGTTGCCAAGGTCGTTGCCACCAAAATTCTCGGAGACAAATCGGAGCGCTTCGTTGGTACAGAGACAGACGCAGTGGACATTTTTTCGCAGCTTATGCATGAGCTTCGCGCACAGTTTCTACTCCAGTCACAGGCATTTGCTCCCCTGTTTGACTTGGCCAACATGACTGTCGAGGCTAGGCATGAGGCCAATGAATTGCTGCTTTCGGCTCTGACTTTTCTGGCTCGACCTGGTTCGCCTGCTCGTGACTGGCTTGAGGCCTCTGGGTCTGACGTTCCTGGAGATGGCAAGCGTGCTGTCCTTGAGGTGGTACGCATGCTCCAGGAACGCTCAGAGCCCTTTGACTCTTTCGAGTCGCTGCTGGCGGTTCGCATCCCCAGCAGCGAAGATCCTGACCGTGGCATCCGTGAGTTCAATGGCCTGTTGCGGGACGTTCAACGTTCCCACAACTTGCCAGAGGACGCGGTGAAGCGGCAGTTTCTCAAGGCTCTCGGCAATTCGGCTCTATACCGTGACTTGGCTAATTCCTTGGCTCGAGCTGACCAGCGGCAGGGCGTGTCTCTTTTGACTATTCAGGCTCGTGTGCGGGAGCAGTTCCGGCACGGCCTGAAAGTCTCTGGCGCCCCTATTTCTGCTCTGTCATTCGGCGATGGCGCGTCTGACCTAGCTGCGGCGTTGTCCAGTCTGCAGAAGCAGCTGGAGCGCATGCAGCAGGACATTCGTGACCTAAAGCGGCAGAAGCGGGAAGGGGCACCGCCTGCGGGCAAGCACCTTACCCGCTCTGCTGCTAAGCATCATCGTGTTGGTGTTAAGCCACTTGGCACCGCTCCTCCTGTCTCATTTGACAAGAAGAGCGGTGCCTTCGTGCCCCACTGCAGAAATGCGGAGTGTGCACAAAGTGGTTTGAAGCACTGGCATGCTGAATGCCCCAACGGCGGTCCTCACTCTGCCCACTACTGTGGTGCAGTTGAGAACTATGAGACTGACTGCCCGGCTGTTCGTTTCCAGCGTTTCTATGACGCTGGGGATGAACATGCCTTCGAGTCGCCCTGCACGATGGAGGGTCGCCCAGAGGTGTGCGACAGGGCTCTATATCGGTTTGGTTTTTTGGTATCGATACTATCCGATATCCGAAAAATGGTATCGATAATCGGCACAATCGATAAATAATCGATTATTTGGGCGTTTATATGTAATTTGTTATGAATAAAATATGGAACATCAAAACCTGCACAATCGATAGTTTGATATTGCAATCCGATAATCGGCGATAAATACGATATATCGATAGTATCGGTTATCGGAAATATCGATATAGAGCCTTGGTGTGCGAGCTGTCGGCATATTCTTTTGTGACGGCTGAGCCCACATCTCTGCGGCACTTTCAGGATGCGGCGGCTTCCGCTCAGGATGCGGCAGCTGACGAGGACGACATGGCTCAGTTTGGTCTGGCCACATTCCACTCGGGTGCACAGGGCTCGATTCCGCCACCGCCTGCGGTTCGGCATCCCTCTGCACTCGTGGCTGGTGGTGTGCCTGCGGCTCATGACCCGCCAGTGGTTATCCCTGGCTCTCTCGGCTTGCCTGGCTCTGTCCCGTCACTCCAGCTTGGCGGCTCTGCACCGGCTCCGCTGTTTGCTGGCATGAGGATTGAGACTTCTGACATTGGCTCTGAAGTCTCTGACAATGACCAAGGCTCTGACGACAATGACTCTGACGGCGGGCAGCAAGTGGCTTTTGGCTCCTTCGGCACTCTTGAGCATGACTCTGACAGGGGAGCATCGCCAGTAGCAGCTCCGGTGTACCGTCCGCGGACTCCGCCGAGTTTTCTCCGGTGTGCACTAATGGCATCTGTGCTCTGTTGTTCCTTACTGGCCAGCTCTACGGCATCTCTGGTTACCGTGGGCGGTGGTGACAGGGGCCTGGTTGAGCCCGGAGCCACCGTCCGTCGGTCTACTGGAGATCTCTTTACTTCAGATTCGCCGCTTGGTTCTCTGGACATCCGTGATTGGCCACCAGATGATGATGTTCTTGTGTCCGTATCTTCAATGCTCGAACCGCTGTGGGAATCTGCTTGTTTAAGTTCTTCAGTGTTTTCGGAATCTTTACCGTTTTCGGTTGCTTTACTTTCTGCTGTGGATCCACCTTGCCCACTTGGGCCTGGTGGTGCTCAATTTGAAACGGACAACTTACAATTCACTTCGGGATTCTTCTGTGCTTACATCCCGACCGCTGAACTCAGCCCTGCTGACCAGCCTCAAAGTGGCTGAGTTTACTTCAATTGTCCTGGCAGCTTGATTAGCTTTAGCCCAGTAGTGGGATGACCGGGTCAAGACCCCGGCACCCAGCTAGAAGTGATCGGTTTCCACCGAAGTGAATGTTAGGTGTTTGTTTATTATCTCGTGGCTGTATTATGCTGTACCTGCTTTGCTAGGTAGTCACACCCACGGGTGGTGTGCTGGACTTCGGGTTTAGGCTTAGTTATTATGGGCTCTGACTAGCCCCTAGCCTGACCCTGCTTCCGTATCGTGTCCGTGACATCCTAGCACTGTACTGTACAGTAGTACAGTACAGTAGTACAGTCTTGTTTCACTGTCTGGGTTTCCGAGAGCATAAAGCCTCGGCCAGACACAATTTATGGGATTATCAGTTTGATTCTCAGCGAGCTTAGCCGGACAGCGGATCTGTCTTTCTCGCACTTGTGCCTCACGCTGCGATTACTTGAAGAGCCACAAAGTGACTGTAGCGCCTAACATGTTTCTTCAGTGGCGGCAGGAGCGTGAGGCACGGCAACAGCGTGAGGCTCAGGAAAAGCGTGAGGCACGGGAAAAGCGTGAGGCACAAGATAAGCGCGAGGCACGGGGAAGGCGTGAGGTACAGGATGCATCCGCCAAGAGACAACGACATTCCGATTAGACAATCATGGAAACACAACATGTATGGGCTGCAAATAATTTATGCATGTTGAAAATCGGCACATGCGCAAGTTGCAAAATGTTTCAATATGTAGATGGACAATTGCCTATGTCTGGGCTGCAAATCTTTTCATATTTAGGCTAAGAGTCACCCATGGGTAGACAAGAAATAATTTCTTATGTACATTGGAAATCAACCCATATGTGGTTGCAATGATAGAAAATAATAATCTTGGCATATGCATGTTGAAAATTGTACCATGTGTGGGTTGCAAACTGCATGTTGATAAACGGCACATGTATGAGTTGCAAATCACGCACTTTATATGATGGGGGGAATCCACACGAGCATGGATTTGACACATGTCAAATAATTTCATATGTACATTGAGAATCAACCCATACGTGGTTGCAATAATAAAAAATAATAATCTTGGCATATGCATGTTGAAAATTGTACCATGTGTGGGTTGCAAACCGTTTCACTTGCATAATAATAATAATAAAACATTTACGCTAGCAGAAAGGACAGAGTCCTGAGAGTGCGGTAACCCTGCAAAGCAGGCTAGTGAAAACACTAGGGGCTACTCCCTCTACTATAGCGCACCCACAAAGGGGCTCAACCCACTTTTCAAAGGTGACATCTAGAGAAAAGGCTAGGTGCTAAGCAAAAACTCTAGAAGGTGGAGAAGCAAATGGCCGGGTGAGTGGAGGGGTGGTGAGTCTGAGCGGCGGGGAGGGAAGTCGAAGAATTAAGGGGGTATTTGGAGACGTTGAGGAAGGGGGTCGGGTGGGCGGGGAGAGGGGGGTGGTGGGGGGAGGGCCCCTCCCCTAGGGGACGGGGAGCCACCTTATATTGCAAGACTTTTGAAAATTAATGCAAAAGGGTTTGAAGAAAGTCGTTTGATTGCTGCACAGCTTCTGTTTCTGTCATGGTCTCACTGCTCGAGATGTCAACTGTATGCGGGTCAGTGTTTAAGATGGTGGGGGTGTTTAACAGAAACACGTCTCGCCTATTTCTGGTGTGTTGCCTACAGATTCTTGAAAGTTTTTTAAGGAGAGGTTTAATCTTGCCACGGGGAACACCTATCGTGTTGAGGACAGTACCGAAAAGAGGAGGGAGGTACCCCATGAGTGTAAGTGCTTTGGGCCATTTCACGGTGCTAATGAAGGGCTTAGAAGCTACGTTGGTGATTGTCGTGTCATGGTGACCGCCATAATAATGCTCAGCACCATTCTGATGATAGGGGGGGTCTTGGGTGGGCCATGGGCACAACGAAGAAGGGAGTACGTTGTCCCTTTCGTTCAGAACTTCATTCCAAATATCAGGGCTAACTCCAGTGTATTCTAGTCTCCTCTCCGTGACTCTGGACTTAGGGAGGACATTGAGGAACCATCTAGCAATCTTTTTCTGTGTAGGCCTCCAGTCAAAGGCTGGTTGAGTATCGCTGGGTGCACTGTCTATAGCTATGATAACGACATCCGAGAAATCATCCTTATAGCATCCGCCACCTGGGAGAACGTAGGGGTCATCACCCGTCCAATAACCATGTGGGATAAATGGAATAGTGTTATGCGGGAATCTGAAAACAAGTTTAAATCCTTTATCAAACCATCTTTTTTGGTTTTTGGGAGACAGTGGAAGAATCCATGTTCCTGAAAATCCGGGTACAGTGTTGGCCGCTTTATGTCCCATTTCCAAGGTAGTCATAACCGCCGAAGATTTGCCCTTATCCTTTCCATCAAAGGGGGGATTTCCGTAAACTATTCTGCCAATGCCTGTTAACGGGTCCACGTAGGCATCCCAAGCGAGGCCATCAAAACCGATTTTCCCATGATAACAGAAGGGCCTGAGGGCTTTTTTCATTCTAGTGGTGGGTATGCATCTTCTCGAGTAAATTCTAGGGTGGGCATTTAGTGGGTTGGAGAAAAGTTCACAGCCGTTTTTGTCAAGGTTTCTGTCATCCACCAAAATATCTAAGAGGCTTCTTCTTATTGCATAGCAGTTTTTAGGGTCTCCCGATTCAAACTTACATGCATTGAGGGCTTCATGGATATCGTGTGCCCTATTCGAGTACTCCGCAAGTGAGCATGGGACTGCTTTGTTGGAAAGGCGGTGCCAAGCCAAAAGTTTCCAAAACTCTTTCTTTTGAACATATTGGAGTTCGGGATATTTAATTGTTCCCTTAACACGGTCCACTTCAGGCTTTGCGGTCACGGCGATGGTATTCTTTTTTGAACTTGATGGACGGTACATGCTAGCTTCCGGGAGAGCGTGTAAGTATAATTTCTCATTCATTTCCTGTCTTAGGTCAGCAAGTGGAAAAAGTTTCGATGGTTGTGTTCTGATGTATGTGGTACCCTTTCCAGGGTTTAGTAGTTTAGGTTTTTCTGGGATTTCTTCAGCGATGATTTTCCTTAGTTCGATATCTTGGGTTGTTCTAAGATTATATAAACTATCATTATGTCCTGGGCATTCAAGTTGGATGTGTTCGAAGGTGCATTTTGTATTCTGTTGGCAGTAGGGGCAGTTTTCAGACCCGATTTTCCCCAGTTTAAATAAGCGTGCAGGAGAGGCTTGAAGACCCAGGAGTTCTCTACTTCTAGCAGCGGTGAAAGCTTTAGGTGTCATTTTGGAAATATCTTTGGTGGGGGCGGTGTTATTCTCGTTGAGCATTCTCAGATGCTTCCCTTGGGACTGTAAGGTTCTCCAACTATGATAGTGTGAGAGTCGTTGAATTCTTCTGATGTGACTACGTATATCGCCTAAAATAGGGACCTCAAAAAAGAATAATGAGAAGGGTAGTTCCTCGGCAGGGTCGTAGCGAGAGATGTCAAAACAGCCCCCTCTGAATGAGGCTCTTTTAGCAGTACGGTCCACTCTGTCATGGACTTTGTCATTATTGTGACCCCTGATCCATTTAAGGATGATGTTACTGTGGTCTCCTTCACTGTAGAAGCCAAGTTCTTCTAGCAGTAGGCGAACAGCCTGCACATCTCTGCGATTAGCTTCACGTAGTTTATCCCGAGCACTCATGGACCTGCCATCCTTTGTTACCGCAGATATTGCTGCCATAGAGTCAATGGCATGTACCATTGGAGTAATAGATTTGAGGAGTTTCTCTTTTTGTTCTGTGAGTAGAAATCGCAGTCCCGCAATTTCAGCAGATGTGCTACTCGGGTTTTGGATATCCTCCCTGATAAGGAGCCCCTGTGCGGAGAAAGTTCTTGAGGGGGGGATA
Organism: Cymbomonas tetramitiformis; assembly: GCA_001247695.2. Lineage (NCBI taxonomy): Eukaryota > Viridiplantae > Chlorophyta > Pyramimonadophyceae > Pyramimonadales > Pyramimonadaceae > Cymbomonas > Cymbomonas tetramitiformis. The sequence goes on along the minus strand of LGRX02035182.1, from coordinate 14,185 downwards.
TTCATCTTTCGTACAAGTGGCATCCCGTTGTCAAAGTTTTTTATAGCATATGCTGCCCCACTGCATGCTGTTTTCTTTCCAGCAAAAAGGGAACCATCGCTTGCCATATCATAGTCTTCCATTTGTTTGCTCTTTTCGGCGTTGGAGGTGGATTCTTCTTCCGAGTCGCTGGGGCAGCTGTATTCACTTTCTTCCTCCGCAGTTTTGTTTTTCATTCTGGCAATAATGGTTTCATACTGTCTGTCTGAGATGTAATCATAGTGTGAGTTGATATCACTAACTGTAGCAAGGACAGAAGAGGGCGGGTCCATATGGTCATTGTATTCAAAAATAGAACCTGCTGGAATTAGGATGCAACCGTCATTGGTGATGCTATATTCAAAGTCGTATTGAAGACTGTTGGTACCTTTTATTCTGACAAAGACATTAGGGTTTATGGCATTGTTACTGTATTCTGTATATTGTATTGACATGGCCTCTAAGTCAATATTGGTAATGTGAATAAGAGAGATGGAATTTCGGTCACCATTCCCTTTCCAATGAAATTCACCCGTGTCGGGGGGTACTATGTTGTCTCTATATTGTTTTTTGACATATCTGGCCTGTGGGTCCAAATCTACGGGGTTTTGAAGCATTTCCTTTTCGATTTCGGTTAGCCATCCAGGGGGTCTACTGCCATTCAGCCTGAAAAAACATTTACTTTCTTGCCAGTTTTTTAACATTCCACCGCAAGGAGTTAGAAAGGAACCTGTGTGCTTGAGGTTGTATTTTTGTATTGCGGAGGTAACATTCCTCGACATGTAGAGTTGTCTGGGAAGGGTGGTGATTAATGTATTTTCACCCGCTTCATTTTCAGGGTAATTTTTAGAGTCAATAGCGTATCCAAGTTTTGCCATAATGTGACCTGTACGCCTAAACCAGTTAAAACGTTTGTCTTTAGTATGGCTGTAGGTTGCATAGTGCGATAAGGGGAAACCCGATATAACATTTTTACCCATTTCGTTGTTCATGTTTTGAATTATTATTTTAAGCCATAGATTGCTATTTCTACGGTATAGTGAGATGAGGTGGGGATCAGTGATACGGTCCGTGTGGTTGTGTTGCCAATATTCGTGTTCATCCGCAGAACACAGGGTGTTCATAGTTTCGGTGATACACGACGCGGTTACAACATCAAAGACACTATCAATACCGTACCCGCCTTGGCAGACTGCTGTCCAGATTATTTGGTGATTGGTGTCAACTGGGCAAGCCAGATATTTAATTATAAACGAAGCTATCATTTTGTCTAATTCAATTGCGACATTCTTTGAGGAGTTGGCAATTGCTGAGGTAACTTTAAGGGGGTATGCCATCCTCGGAACTACAACCGCATTTATAACATATCTTAGCTGGTGTAGAGTCATGTGTTGCAGTTGGATGGATGTGAGAGTAGATTTAAGTCTGTCGATAAGGATTTCCGCCTGTTTGTCCCATTCCCCATTTAGTGCAAACCATACTCCGAGATATCTGTTTACCTCTTTGCTGTTGGAGAAATCGAGGAATTCTGGTGACTCAGGGGGTATCCATTTCGAATCAATGGAAGGACTTGGGTCATTTGTATTGGGCTCCAGGTGACCCCCTGAGATGAGTAAATCATCGGACGGGTCATATCGCGTTACTGTTTTGCCCTGAGGTTTAATGCGCTTTCTGTAAGAGTATTTGGATTTCTTAACATTGATGGGAATACCAATGAAGCTCATAAATTCATTAACTACACCTAGCATGTCTTGAACTTCGTCTTTAGTTTTCCCCACGAGAATGATGTCATCACAAAAGAACCGTGCAAAGATATTTAAAGTGGTGTCCTTTTCTAATAGGTTTTGGGAGGGAGGAATAACATTATTTCCTGGTTTGTCTGGTCTATGGCGTTCCGAGTTCAGTTCATATCCATATGTGGATCCTGTCGGGTTTACACCGTTTGCTCTTTTTGCTAACCAAATTGCCAGAATGTCCATAATGGCTACAAACCTAAGTGGGCTCAAAACTTCTCCCTGAGGGACTCCACATTCTAGGGACCATTCATCCGTGAGGCCTTCTTCGGTGAGTACCATTCTAGAAGCATCATTGGTAATGTCTGAGATGATGTTGATTATTTGTGATGGGAGTCCCAGCTTTCTCAGCGCTAAATTGCTCATCCAGAATTCAGCTCTGTCAAATGCTTGTTTGAGGTCCAGGTAAACTACGTGAAGGTCTTTGTCGTATCTATTGGCATCCGAAATTACTTCATTCAGAATTTGAAGTGAGTCATCTATGTTTTTATTCGGAAGAAACGCATCTTGAATGGGAAAGAGAATGGGGTGAGTGTTAAGTATTGTTTTGAGACGGTTTGCAATTATTGTGTTAAATAGTTTAAGACCCGTTTCCAACATTGTGAGGGGTCTAGAGTTATCTATTGTACATGGTGCAGAGGGATTTTTAGGGATTGGAAGGATGACTCCAGATTTTGCACTCTTTGGAAATTTCCCAGTTATAAGAATGTGGTTAAAAAGTGAGACAGTAACCTCTTGAAAATTCTCTGGGCCCTTGATCCACTGCGAGTATCTCATTCCTGAGGGTCCTGGTGCTGTGGAGATACCACAGCCCGAGTATGCTTGTTGGAGTTCTTTGTGCGTGATTTCTGTCAGTAGTCTAGCAGCGGCCGTATCGGGGATTTTGGGGCTGTCCTTTAGAATGTCAGTGAGCCACTGTGGGAGTTCATCTGGCTCATTCGGGTTAGTAGAAAATAGTTTTTTATTTTTGTATTCATCTAGTGTTGTGTTTAGTCTTTCTGTCTTTGTCTCAGGTATCTTTCCATCACTACCTGGGGTAGCGGCTGCACCTTTTTCAGTAGGTTTCATCTTTCCCATGACTGTGTCTAGAAACCTCGAAAGGTTAGTTGAGAAAAGATGCTGCAGGGCTTCCTTTTCTCGGAGATTGCGTCGTTCAATGTCGGTGTCTCTGCTTTTCTGAAAAGCATTTCTGATTATTACATAATTTTCATGCAAACGTGATCCCCATGTGGCTGCCGTTTCATTGTGTTTGGGTTTGAGCGAGGCAAAAGGTAGCGTGCGGGCAGCCTTTTTGGCTTGCTTAGGAATGTTGCTTGCATGAGTTCTCGTGTCCAAATATTTGATGATGCGGCGTACTGTGTTTAGCCATTTGTATATATAGTTAGATACTGCTGATGGTTTTTCAGACCTCCCAGCTATGTTCAGATTCTTGGTGCCAAAGGCGTCACTTGCCGCCTGATGTGCCAATTTGTGCAGGGTATCCCATGTCGCGTCAGGGTGCATTTCCTTGAGGCCAGTGCCGCCGTTTCTAGTTGCTTCCGATCCATTTTCCATTTCGAGTGTGTTATGTAGTCTTTCAGTGTAAGACACCCAGCCTGTAGCGTATTGGAATAAATGGGCGGTGCAATCTATTTTTTCCGAATGCATCTCAGATCCGTACAGGTTCCAGAATTTAGCAGGCATATGGGGTTGTAGGAGAATATTCCAGCTGGTCATGTGCTCATCTGTGTTGGATTTCGTGATTTTCTTAACTTCCAGTGAGCTGAATGACAGGTGTCGTTTGAGATAGGCATTAACATCTTTCTTATTTAAAAGGTGAGGCGAACCTATATGCCAGATGTTATCTTTGTCGTTATGGCCTAAGTTGAGACCACCTTCCGGCATCCCCTTTCCTCTAGAGAGTAGGTGAGCTGCATGCCATGGGCTATTAAGGTGAATCCACCATTCCTTGGGTTTGTTGTGCCATTTTAGACATTGTTCTATATTGTCTGCCTCTTTATTTTTAGCTATGAGCTTACTCACTGTAATGGGGCTGCCGTCGATATTATCCCGTTTAAGATCAAGATCAGTGGTGTCACCCTTAATGGTGCTGATAGCGGTTCTAGCTTTGTTTTTATTGATGCACGCGTGCACAAGTTCGTTTGTGCTGTATCCGTTTGCTTCGAGAAGTCCTACAATATCTTTCCTGTTTATTTTCCTTTTTGTACCCTTATTTTTGTTTGTCATTCTAATTGGGTACCCTGGGTACTCATCATGTGTGGTTTCCTTGGCACCATTAAATCTAGGTGTTGGCAAAGTTGTATCGGTGGAAATCTGCGGTTTGGTGTCGATTTTAGGGAGCTTAAATTCAGCCCATACTATCCCGTGGTCGGAGATGATATAAGGGTTTTCCTCCGTCCATCCTGTTTTAACGGTCATTTCTGCCATAGCTGTGTTGGCCATGATATGGGTGAGTTTTGCTTTTGAGTTTTTGGATATGACATGTGTGAAAATTTCCGTGTTTGGATTTCGGTCCATTATCAGTTCATTGAGTGAGCATCTGTCATTGTTGAAGTAGGTTAAAAGATGCTTATTCTTTTCGACATGTTCTTGATACGACATGTAATTTCCACCTGACACCCGCTGATTTGGGGTAATGGTGCAGTTTTTGTCACCTATCTCTACGTAGGCCTTTTTTGGATTATTTCCTGACCTACCTGCCCAGTCAGTAAGTGTGTCATATAATTCCACTTGTTCCTCTACTAGTGTAGCATCATTCATATAACCGCTGGCTATGTAGAGCTCAAAACCATTATTTCCTGAAAATTTGGTCATTACTGCTCTCTTTGCATCTCCATCGATTGTGGTGACCGAGGTGGATAGTGGCAAACTCTTCGGATTCCATAGGATCATGGAACCAATGGAAGCTCTCTCATTTACATGAGACGTGCGAAATTGGATTCCTTTTTGTGTCATTAGGGTTTTGATTAATGCAAGGTTTTCAGTATTTACCTTGGTTTCTGATATACATATTATATCAGCCCGTCCGTCGATTAAAAGATTGCAGATTGTTTCTAACTTGATTAAACTGTCTTTATCTTCTTTGTGGTGTCGGAGGCCTCTCATATTCATACCCATTATAATCAAATTGTTAGAGTGTTGTGCTAGTTGTAGTTTAGTGAGTCGGTCTATTTCTTCTGACTGTCTCATGGCGTTTTTGTGTTTTGCTTTTTGTAGTATGCATCTGCCATCTGCGTCATAAATGTTCTCGATATCAAAGATTTTGTTTGTGCATTTGGTTTTACGGATTATTCTCTTTTGTTTATGAGAGTGTTTCCTGCGGTATCCATATGTGTGGGGTTCACAGGAAGGCCTTCCTTTGCCTGAGATGAGGTGATTATAAGCAGTGTGAATGGATTTACAGTCTTTGTGCTCAGAATTTGGCTTTGTTGGATGTGCATCAATTTTCGGAAGGTGAGTTCTCAGTGATTGTCGTATGGTCGAAATGGCTTTGTTATTTTCGTGTTTGATTATCCTGGCTTCTCTGCCCGTTTGTGGTAGAATTCTAATGTTTAGGTTTTCAAGTTCGTATAGTAGGTCTCTGTTCAATTGTGCTGCTGAGAAGAATTTAGTGTTGTGCAGGATGTGATAGACTTTGTGGGCTAGTGTAAAATTGAAAACCCCCATGTTATTCGGGTGTACTCCCATTTTCAGGGTTATGCGGTGCACCCTCAGGTCTTGAGGAAAAAGTGTGGAAATGTCTTTCTGGTGTTTATTGTTAGGAATATCAAACTCACAGTGAATAATCTGTCTTTCTGGAATGATGTGGACTGCAGTTGACCATATGTCCTTAGCCACAAGAAGATGAATTTGAATGTTGGTGTTATCCGTGTTCGAGGTGTGATGATATTTCCTATGCGATTCGATGGCTTCTGAAACTATTGTTTCATTAGTGGTGTGTGTCTTCCATTTCAGTCTGAAAGTTTCTATCAGAGTTTCTATCTGCTTTTTGGTTGTGGCACCTCTGCGTGTGAGGATGTGGTGGGGAGGTAAGGTCATATTAGGGCCGCTGATTGCGGCGTCATTTCCAGCGTGCTCCAAGTGTTTGAGCTCCAGTGTGTTACGGGTATTCTTTACCTGCAGCCCTATTTCTTCCCTCATTTCTAATCGGTATTTATGTATTTCCTTTTGCATCGTTTTGTTGCCATACTCCCCAATATATAAATCAGATTTTAGGTACTCGAAAAATGAGGTCTGGTGCAAGCCTCTGTTCCATTGTGCCCATCTGAAGGCGGTTTTTGCTACCCATGTGCCACAGTTGTATGTATCTGTTTGAAATGTTTCCTTGCTAGTGATAGTTGTGAATTCATTATATTCAGTAATGGTTATGAAATTTTTTAACCAGGTTTTGAGTGCTGCCTCAATCATATTAATGGTTTCTCTTTCAGCTTTATCTCCAAAGGGATCATATATGTAAGCTTCTATTTTCCCAGGTGATGATGAGCGAATCATTATGAGACGCCAATGTATATTGTCACACACGCCTATTTGTGTGTGGCCATATTTCTTGAGTCTGCTATTAATGAGTTGTGTGAGTTTTTGGTCCTCCCCTGTCATCTTGAGCATCATGTCTGTAAGGTCCATAGGGGCTATGGTACTCGGGTCCCGTATTTTCATTGCATCACCAACATGAGTTGCATTTAACCACCCCTTTTCTGAAAGGAGTGATTCCGTGGCCATTGTGGTTTCAACTACTGCGTTATCTTCGGTGCTTGCTCCACCGCTTAACAGCTGCTCGGGTTCCGAAATATTATATTGTTTAGTATCGTTATCCTTCTTGTGGTGGGTTTTATATTTCATTATTCTTGAAGGTAAATTCATTTTGGGTTTCTTTGCAGTTTGAGTCCGTGTTCTCTCCCAAAGCCATGCCGTTTTGGGGTTTTGAATCATGTATTTCAAGGCGCTCTTACTTATCCCTTTGCAAGCCTTAGGTCTCTTGTGGGCTAGGTGTATTATGACTCTGGGTCCCGGGAAATATTTTTTAGGGTTCAACTTCATTCTGCTGAGTTCCGCCATTATATGAAGAAGCATGATAGTGGGCCCGTAAGTGGTTGTTTGCATTTCCGCTCGTGTTTTAATAATATTTTCCTCACATCTCAAGAGGTGTCTCATTATGTAATATGTCATAATTATGCTGCCGCTTATAGCTTTATCTATTTTTATTTCCATTTAAAATATATTTCAAACCATGCTGGGCTTACTATAAGATACATATATTGTGTTGAGTTAACAGCCCTTTCGGTCCATACCAGATTGAAGATATACTTTTTTAAGTTTTTCTTCCACCGCGTTAGATTTGCAATATATCGCTGTATTATTTCCGAGCACCGTATTGGTTTATCTGTAGCCCGCTTGACTACACTCCGCGTGTCTTTTATAAGACCAGTGCGCACCTCGCTTCCCTCGCTCCCGTGGTTTCTGAACATTATTGTGCTCTCCGTGTTACGCGTTACACCCACTTGTTGCCTCCCCTCAGCTACCATACCGTTTATTTGAGCATTCCTCTTTCGCACATGGTTTCGTATATGTCCTCGGGTCCCTTCCCTGAAATTTTTTGGTTCTAGGCTCATTTTTGCAAATTTTTGATTTTTAACGAATTGTGCCTCATGCAATTCGCTTCCGGTCCAAGGTTGTCCGGTTGCCTTTATTTTTTCCCCACTAACCCTTTTTGTCATATATAAGCATTGTGTGAAATATTTTCGCCCCATTTTACTTCTACGCACTTCCACCCGTCCCGTATTCACTAGGTGTCGACTCAAGAGGTTAGGGTTTCCCATTATTTTTGTGCTTACAGCCGCCTTTTCCCCTAAAAACATGTGTCCGTGCCCCCGAGCCTCTCGTAAGATTATTTTATCAGTACTATTACGGTGTATTGCATTCAGTTCTAAGTTGTTTAAACACCGAGCTAAGTTTACCGTGACCCGCTTCAGGTTAGTAACAACCCGCTTCGGAAAGCATATGGGTTTATTTGTGTTATTTGTTGACCGCATGTTGTTTTCCAGGCATCGTGTAAGTATTATTAAACTTTCTGTATAATGCATTGAGTTAACAGTATGCCGTGTTAAGTTGCCTGCATATTGTGAAGTGTTTCCTGCTTTGGTTTCCCGTCCTCTTAAGTTTGCTAGGAACCGTGTGTGGTTATTTATTAATATTTTGGTGTTTGACAACCGGTGCAGGTTTTCATATAAGTTTGTTGGTTCGGGTGCCTCGGAGGGTGAGCTATGTGAGGAACTGTATTCACTGCATAAGTGTTTATCAAGCGGCAGGTTATTATTATGCCAGGTGTGTGCTTTGTATTTATTTAGTGACGGTGTGCCGCACACGGGAGGGTCCCTATGATGAAGGTGTCTATATAATGCAAGTTTGAGAGTGAACTTTGAGCTATCTGTATGCCCGTGCTCTGGTTCAAGATTGAGCTTTTGAAGTCGAGGGAAATATGTATTGTGTGGTGAGACAAACTGTGGGGAGTGAACAGCAGTTGTAAAGGGAAAAGCAAAGCAAGAGCAGGAGTGTAAATATGTGCTGTGCATACTTAAATTTACTGCTAGCCGGTGGGTCACAATGAGCAGAGCAAGGAAGAGATTGACTCTTCTGGTTTTAGGGATGCTAGTGAGGGTCACTTGCATATCAGATGCTTGAAAGCACAAAGTCTGAGAGAGTGTTCAGAGAGAAGAAACAGGTTTAACAGTCCAATTTCTCAGTATCTACCTTCAGCAAGATTAATTCCTCCGTCACCTTCCTGTGTCAGGGGTTGTCTTTGGCTGCCTCCTGCGGGGATCTTGTGGGCAGGGCTGAGAGCTGAGGGGGTGAGCTTTCTCTTTAATGCTTTAGCTTTTGCTGCTTCCCAGTTGGCTGAGTTTTTTGTGGGGGTACTCGGCGGTCCTGGAGGGCCTCCTGGTGGGAATCCTGGGGGGCCTCCTCCTCCTGATCCTTTTCCTTTACCAGATCCTTTCCCCTTTCCCTTCCCTTTCCCGCTGTCCATACAGTTTTTGGAACAATGACCGAACCTTTTGGGAGATGGGGCACACTTGAAACACTCGTGGGCACTGCACTGGGTAATCAGGACAACTCCAACAGGGTTGTAGATGTACTGAAGTGGAATGAAGTAAACTGCGTGCTCCGGATTTTGAATGTCCGGTACTGCCGGTTCCGGTGCTGCTGCAACTGGGGGCCTGAGTACTGCGTAGATCCTTCTGACCAGCCGTGATCCTCTGCCCTTTCCTGGATGTTCTGTGAATGTCTGTTGGAAGACCACCCGCTTAACAAAGCTTGAAAATGGAGTCGTGAGCAGGAATGAGACTATGTTATCCGTTGAGACCTGAAGATTGGGAGCGGAAGCACGCAGGAACAGGTTAAATCGAGTCAGTCTGGAAGATTTAGGCGTGATGTTAAAGCGCTGTCCGTCCACCAGAAGAATTCCCAGCTCGAGGATTGCAGTCGCTTCTTCCTCGCTCTTTAGCTGAACTTTGATGAAGGGAGTCTGCGTATTAACTCTAGTTAGAATGCGCGGTTTCGTAATGTTTGTAGAGATGCGAGCTTTAAAAGAACAATGGAGCTTAATGCAAGAGCGGTATCTGTGTGAATGCTTTTTTACGTGAAGTGAGAGGGAGGTTTTTACCTTAGCAACACCCGATGCGTCCACCTTTCGCGTCAGACCGTCAACCGCCAATGAGCCAACGTCGAGATGCTTCCTGGTCAGGGTCTCCTCGCACTGCCTTCTTACTTCGCTAAGCTCGCGTCCAGTGAAGCGCGCAGAGTTCTGGACGTTGTGCCTCGTGATCTTCAGCGTCTGAAGGAAGTCTTCGTTCTCCAAGTCACCTTCGTGGCCTTCGATTTCGGTTTCGGTTTTCTTCACCGTCTCAGAGTAGTCCACTGCTGTTTGAAGAGATGCGAAGTCGAATTCCGCTTCCTCTTCGTGGCTGACAAGCGACACTTCTCGTTGTCCAGTCAGACCGTCGATTCCGTCGTACTCGCCTGTGTTCACAACTGTTAGTAATGCACAAATGAAAACAGGAATGCTTGCTATCTCTAAATGCTGTGCGTGGGCTTTCGTTATTGCGTTTTGTAATGCGTCAGTTGTGATTAAACAATGGAGGAATGCGTGGGCTTTCGTTATTGCGTTTTGCAATGCGTCAGTTGTGATTAAACAATGGAGGAATGCGTGGGCTTTCGTTATTGCGTTTTGCAATGCGTCAGTTGTGATTAAACAATGGAGGAATGCGAGGCTGTTTAATTTTGTACCTGCTTCTTCTCTTTCTTCCCAGGTGTCCTCGTTTTGGTCACCTTCGGCTTGTGCTCCCTCGCGTGCACCCAGGTCGATTTCTGCAAGTCCAGAGGCTGAGGGGGACTGCTGTGTTTGCTCCGATGCCTGTTTTGCAATGCGTTCGTCTACTTGTATCTGAACTGACTCCAGTGTGGGAAAGTACAAGTCATATTCCAGGAGTGTTTCAACGATGTTTCTGATGTTTTCCCTCTGAACTGTGTTCCTGGTGTACTTGATTAGTTTCTCGACGTTTGTGGTTGCTGCTGCTGACTCAATGACAACTTCGTTTCCTTTCACTGAGCACATATTTGTCGCGTGTCTGAAAATGTTCCACAGGAAAGTGCACATAGTGGATGGCCTTTCGATGTTTCCGAAAAACTTCTTGTGATTTATCGGAATGTTTCGCGCTGCGAAGACTGCGTCTGCTTTCGCAAGGAAAGTGGCATAGATGAGAGATGAAACTGTGTCCTGGTCCAGTTTAGCGCTCCACTTATCACTGTCGCGGATCACGTCTGAATTCATACTCCTCATAAAGTCATATTTCTGCTGAATGGTTTCTGGCTGAGTGAAAGAGTCCATATCTGTGGGTCCTTCTTCGTTCATAATTCTCCTGTGTGAAGTTATCAAAAACGCGAAAATCAAGCTCGTTATAGTTCTGATGTTGTTACTCTTTTGTTCTTTCAGTTATGCGTAATGTTGCGCTTTACGGTTTTGGTTCCTCACTGGAGAGCTCAAGGCTCTCCAGCTTCTCCAGGCGTTTTGTTGCTCTTTCCCCAGGACCTTCGTAAAAAACTCAGGTCGCTGGGTACTGAAATTTCATATCACATATCAAGAAAACATACAAGCTAAAGCAAGATCATACCGCAAGTTTTAGGGTTTGAAGCAAAGGACACCATATTTCACTATAAGAAGCAAAACAGGGGTCGAAAAATACCTTCTGGTCGACAAAATTCTAGGAAAAACGTCTACTCAAACCTAAAAAATTATCATAAATAATATGCGCGAAAAAACATTTTTTCCAGTGCTCGCGCCCTTCGGACGCTGAGACGTTTTTTTGATAAACGGCATGTTGATAAACGGCACATGTATGAGCTGCAAATCACTTTATATGATGGGGGGAATCGACATGAGCATGGATTTGACACATGTCAAATAATTTCATATGTACATTGAGAATCAACCCATATGTGGTTACAATGAAAAAAAATAATAATCTTGGCATATGCATGTTGAAAATTGTACCATGCGTGGGTTGCAAACCGTTTCACTTGCATGCTGATAAACGGCACATGTATGAGTTGCAAACTGCAAATCACTTTATATGATGGGGGGGAACCACATGAGTATGGATTTGACACATGTCAAATAATTTCATATGTACATTGAGAATCAACCCATATGTGGTTGCAATGATAGAAAATAATAATCTTGGCATATGCATCGTGTTGAAACGTGTACTATGTGTGGGTTGCAAACCGTTTCACTTGCATGTTGATAAACGGCACATGTATGAGTTGCAAATCACTTTATATGATGGGGGGAATCGACATGAGCATGGATTTGACACATGTTGAGCAAGTATATGGTCAAGACTGGTTATATATATAGAGGCACACACACACGCGCACATGTGCTCCAATAGTTTAGTATGAGTGAATGTTTGTATTTGTGGAACGTTATATATTTAGATATACACACATTCATTCATAATGTGTGGAACGTACCAATACGGTCGTGTAGTGGGTTATGGATGCCACGGTATATATCGTGCGTGCCCTGTAAAGACTTGGGACCGACGATGAAGCGCAGATAATTGGGGGCTGGCCGGGTCCCCAAAACGGCCCAAAACCTCATAATCTTCGGCCCCTTGGGACCTACGGTCCCAAAAATGCCTACGGCTTTGGGGGCCTGCGGCTCCCAAAACGTCCCAAAACCTCGGGGCCTTCGGCCCCATGGGACCTGCGGTCCCAAAAAAGCCGACGGCTTTGGGGGCCTTCGGCCCCCAGCATGTCCCAAAGGCCTGGGACCTTCGGTCCCAAACGAGCATTCAAGGGGGGCCTACGGCCCCCCTTGGGTATCCCAAAATCGGGGGGTGTGTCCCAAAGTCGCATTTTTTTTCCGGAAACCTCGTTCCAGTTCCAGCGCGTACAGTATAACCCTTCCCTTTTCAAAACGTTAAACCTCAGCTCCCCGTTCCTTCGCTTGCCAAGGCAACGACCTCAAGTGAAGGAAGCCCGAGAGAGGTGAGATAATTCATAGCGATAGGCATGGCATCCCGAAGGCAAAGGACTCAGTCAGGCAATGATATAAGTACTTCAGGGTCGACAAGGGATTTGAAAGGTGCAGTCTCGCTCAAAAGCTTCGTCGTCCCGAAGCTCAAAGCGTTGGGAGGACAAGCTGTGCGCTCAACGAGCAATACTTGCAGTGGTACAGACAGCCAACGGGATAAAACGCAAAATCAAGCCCCGGCCGCCGGTCGCCTTATTATTTTGGCGTCAAACCCGAACTGTTCATCTACGCCGCCACTTCGAGGTTCCCAAGCCGACTCAAACGAAAATGCCCTTCCAAAAGAACCTTTCCTTACCGGTATCAGCCACAGCTCATAGTCATGTTCTCTTCCAGCACTAGGATGTAGACAGAGATTAGACCTTCGTGCATGCCCTTTCACAGCTTCCTCGCACAATTCATATGAACCTGACCATAGATTATTTTTTGTATGACGATTACCTGCAACGTGCGGTTTCAGGGTGTTCCTCACGATTATTATTTTCATTCTCCTCACTAATGTTAACAACACTTTTCCTCATCACTGCGAAATTTTATCGTTCTCTCTTTCTCAATCTCTATAACTCGGTCCATCACCTATCCGGGTAAGTCTCGCTCTCTGCTCAAGCAACGTGCTGATGCAACAGGTTCTGGTGTCGAATCAAGCTTAACTTCGCATTCTCAGAGGACCATTATTTCTCAGAAACGTGGACCTGAGGGACGTGTGAGTTTCCGATTCTGACTTATCATATCCTACAACCTTGGAATAACTGTCAAATTTGTGTTCTTTGCCAAAGGCACTCCGGGTGCCCCGCCGCCTTCCTGACCTCCCAATTTGTGCCATCTTCACGAGGAACTGTTCGTTCCAGTTTTTTTTGTAATTTGGGCACCTTTCTTGATCCGTATTTGTTACGTTTTCTGCACGCCATAGGAATCCTTGCAATCAACTTGCGTCACACTGCCCGTTTCGCTGGCCCTCCATTGAAATTCATACACCCAAGCTGAAGATCGGTGCAACCGTGCTGTCACTGGACCAGGGCCGTGCGGCAGACCTCGCTAACGCTCGCCCAGGCACACCTGTGCCCCACAAGTCTCTCGCTATGCTGCGGGCCGGCCGTGAGGGCGAGCGCCGTCCCTTTGGTGAGCGCTGCGCCAGGACAGCACGAAAGGAACCCGGGCTTAGCGTGTCCTCCGTGATCAACGCTATAACGGAGCCAAGCATCGAGGCCAACGCTGCGCCTCCGAGGTTAGCGCAGACGTCCACCGCACGAGTGGTAGGCGGTGGGGAACCTGATGCGCTTTCCGTCGGGAAGCGGCCCAGGGCTACCGTTAAGCCAGGGGCGCTCTTCGCGCGAGTGGCAGATGCGGTCGCGGTGTCGGCGGGACCCGGGTGTGAAGGCCATTCGTTAGAAGGAGGAGCGACGCCTCGTGCAAAACGGCGCAAGGCCTCCGCAGTGAAACCCTCCACCGCCCCTTCCGTGCCTGCAGCCGTCGTCCCCACGCCAGAGGACTTGTCGGTACTGGTGGCGGCAGACGTCTCTGAAGGCTGTGTGCCTGCCACGGCACGGGCGAGCCGCACAAGGCGAGGCCGAGATGCCGCCGCCACCGTGTCCTCTGCAAAATCCACCACGGGAGATGCTACCGGGGCTAACCTGCTCGAGTCCCCAACGTGGACGGTAGGAGATACTGGAGGCTCGTGTGCTGGGGTGTCAGTAGCTCGCACGCCTCGTGGCAAACACTCTGCAGGCGAGATGTCCTCCAAGAGAATTGCCGCCCCCGGAAATCAGGAGGGTCTGGCTTCGGCGGT
>LGRX02035181.1:0-19822 GCA_001247695.2 Cymbomonas tetramitiformis | reverse complement strand
TTCAGTTGATTGTTGGCCAAACGCGCTCCTTGGCGGCTGCAGCTGAGGATGACGCCATTCAGTTGATTGTTGGCCAAACGCGCTCCTTGGCGGCTGCAGCTGAGGATGATGCCCTTCAGTTGATTGTTGGCCAAAAAGCAGCTCCTTAGCGTACAGCGAGGATGATGCCATTCAGTTGATTGTTATTAACGCGCTCCTTGGCGGCTGTAGCTGAGGATGACGCCATTCAGTTGATTGTTGGCCAAACGCGGCTCCTTAGCGGCTGCAGCTGAGGATGACGCCATTCAGTTGATTGTTGGCCAAACGCGCTCCCTTAGCGGCTGCAGCAGGGATGAAAGCCATTCAGTTGATTGTTGGCCAAACGCGCTCATGGCGGCTGCAGCTGAGGATGATGCCCTTCGGTTGATTGTTGTTGGACAAACGCGCTCCTTGGCGGCTGCAGACGCTGACGCCATTCAGTTGATTGTTGGCCAAACGCGCTCCTTAGCGGCTGCAGCTGAGGATGATGCCCTTCAGTTGATTGTTGGCCAAAAGCAGCTCCCTTGGCGGCTGCAGCTGAGGCTGACGCGCCATTCAGTTGATTGTTGGCCAAGTGGCGCTCCTTGGCGGCTGCAGCTCGAGGATGACGCCCTTCAGTTGATTGTTGTGAAAGCAGCGCTCCTTGGCGGCTGCAGCTGAGGATGATGCCCTTCAGTTGATTGTTATGCTTAGCGGCGGCTCACTTGGCGGCTGCAGCTTTGAGGCTGGCGCCATTCAGTTGATTGTTGGGCACGCGCTCACCCAGGCGGCTGCAGCGAGGATGATGCCATTCAGTTGATTGTTGGCCAAAAGCTTGGCTCCTTGGCGGCTGTAGCTGAGGATGACGCCATTCAGTTGATTGTTGGCCAAACGCGCTGCTTGGCGGCTGCAGCTGAGGATGATGCCATTCAGTTGATTGTTCGGCTGACTTCGCTTTCTTTGCCTTGTGCCACTCTGTGTGTATCCAGCGCATCATCACAATTTTTCTTCTTAAACAAGGAATCCGAGGTGACTCCGAGTGGCGCAAATGTCCTCGATGGAAACTATGCTGTTTTTGGCTATGTGGTCGAAAATGCTGACGCCCTGAAGGAGATCGAGGTTGGAGACACCATAGAGAGTATTCGTATTTTATATGGAGGAGAAAACTTGATCTTTCCATCACCAAATATGGCGTGATGAAATCTTACAAAATAAGCAGACGCCGATGATGTGCCGCGGCAAGCTTCCAATGTTAGTTGGCAATAAATTTGCTACAGCACATGCTACAACTTCTCAGAGATTGAGCTGCACTCTGTGCGATTTCTTCAATCGAAATACAAGAGTCTCAATGAACTAGCAATAATTACCTGCACACAATGAATAACCATCCGAAAGAGCAATTCCATAAAGGTGTCCTTTTGTTCTAAATCAAATACAGCATCCATAATTTCACCAGCATCACAACGTAGCAGTTGTGAATATGTAAATGATAGTACATATACTGCAGTTGCATGCCATGGATGATCGGTTTCTTGATCGACATCTCTTCTCAGTCAGACGTTGGTCGGAGCTCGTCTTGGATTGGGAGGCGGGTTGTAGAAAGTATAGGTAAAGGTGTCGTAGTGGTATTGAGTGCAGCAGGTGTTTTAGAAAATGAATTGCTGGGCGGCATAATTGTAGACATATTCCCGCAATTCGGTATTGGTTTACAATTTCGTCAGCTGACTTCGCCGCCAACGGAAGTTTGGTAATTTTTAATTTTGAAATAACAAATTAGGAAATTTCCTGGAAAACGGTCGGGATCGTAGGTCCACATTTGCAGCGACCGTCGTGAGCTGAGATCTGCATACTCGCCCACCTTTCCTGCATACGATCAACTAGAAACGCAGCGATACGGTTTTGTTAAGTGGGACGCGTGTCTTGATGGGGATTACTAGCTGGTTGCTCCCATGTTTTATGCTATACCACGAACAGGGCGTGCGCAAATTTTGACACTTGGTGTAATTGGGATTAGGGCTCTGTGGGGCACGAATGGGGATATATCATATTACCATTTTGATTACACTCTGGCTTACTACAAAGCGACTGGCATGCACCAAGCAACAGAGGCATCCGATATTACACGGACCGCGACTTACATGTACACCGGGCGATACCACCGACACACATACGCGACGCTTTACCCGGCGCGGGCGGGGCATGCAAGGCTGCACTGACGATTTACGGACGCGAAGGTGTATGGCACTGAGATTAAGGTATGCGTACGATAATGTACGCAACGTGACATTGCGGTGAGGAGGCGCATCAGGTTTCAGTATATAATGGCGCAAAATACAATAGGTCCTTGACCTTATCTGAAATTCGTACCAAAAGTTGCTAAAATATGTTACCAATAACTATGCTTACACGTATATAATATGTTGCACTGTCTCGGTAGCCGGATGTATATGCGCACAATATGTAACAAATCTATCCTGAGCGGCACTTTGGACGCCGCTAGTTAGCTTACACACAAACAATACTGGCAATTCGTAAGTGGCGTACGGTAGATATACCAGAGTATGGCTTTGACATAATTCTGATACCGTACTCGGCCGTTTGGTCGTGTCGTGTAACTGTCGTTACTGACATGACGTGGTCATGGACACATGTCTTCGATACAAATTTGTTCGGACCCCAGTGTGTCCAAAAATATGTGACCGTTGAATACTGGATGGGTATCATTCGGTATCTCTAATCACGTGTCAGCATTGTCACTACACCCGGTCTGGATATTTGTAGTAGTATGACCACTAATGATCGCGTGTGTACACGAAATCAACGGTGATTTATCACCTCGCTCACGTGCCAAGTATTTCAATCAATAATTTTGAAATCTGCTACCAATGCCGACGATATTACCATCGATTTTGAAAGCACAGGTGCAAAGAAGGCGTGCCGGTGCGACCTTTCTTTGGCTTAATTATGTGTGTGGCTGCAGCCACGCGCTAAATATGCATTGCAAAGGGCAGGTTCTGACCGCATTTTCCCCTGTCTCTGAACGTCTGCCGGATGTAACCGCCCCGTACAGTTCCCTTCTGCGCGCTTGGGTTCAGTCACCAAAGTAGCTTGAACTGATTACGCACGCTGTCTTCTTGCAATATCATTTATCCCCCCTACATGTTTGCTAAAACGAAGTAAGCACTTTCGCTGTGAATAAAATTAGCCGCATGGACTGTGGCACTTTTCAGTTGCTAGGTTTATTTAGAATGGGGCGCTAGAAATGGCAGCGAAGACCAATCAGACTGTTCGGCTTATTGGGCTCGATACCCAACACTATGACCAAACACGAGTGGCTTCGTTATTTTGCAGGAACTATCCGTTTACGCTGCACTCATTCTTTAGTTCCAATTTCTTACACGAGCTGCAGCGTGGGTCCAATCCCCACCGCTCTGACTAACTCCCTAATTGTAAATTTGCAGAAAGCCGCAGTTCTCGAAATCATCGTAGCGGATTTTTGCCCCAGTTCATACCTGTCTGGTCTGTGTCTCCCATTGCACCGAGCAATTCGGGTTTTCTGGGAAGCGACATATCCAACCGTTGCTAGCCGCTTCAGTGTTGTTTACGGTTTATGCTATTTAATTCCACTTCTCTTACTAACTCTTCTATTTCTTGTGTGCAGGTAGTTCGTGTATTGGCAAAATGAAAATTTTGTAGACGAGAATGCGGATTTTATGAAACTGGCGAGTATTTAGTCGCATGTAGACAGGATCTTACTCAACTTATATTGAAACTTAATATATATGTTTACATTGTTAAGGACTTCTACCTTGGTTTCATTTGCATGATATTGCATTCTTGCCTGCTACATGATGCATGCTGCATAGTGCTTGTGTATCCAACCCTCTAAATACATCCAACACTACCCTATATACTCCAAAATCTTATCCTTCCAGAGGTATTTGTTTAATTAAGATATATTTAACATCACGCGCGTGGTGTGCTCGCAGTAGTCGTGTAAATTTCATGGCATATCATGCGCGCGATGCTCTAGGTATTTAATTACACTCTGGCTTACTACAAAGCGACTGGCATGCACCAAGCAACAGAGGCATCCGATATTACACGGACCGCGACTTACATGTACACCGGGCGATACCACCGGCACACATACGCGACGCTTTACCCGGCGCGGGCGGGGCATGCAAGGCTGCAATGCTCTAGGTGTGTGTTTGTTTCTTCTAGCTAAAAATATCGTTCCGCTCAATTTGTAGCTGTCTACAAAAAGCTATCATCTTCTGTTTTTGTTTTGTGCCCATGTCGGCGACAATAAACCAGTCGTGCTACAGTCGTTGCCAATGTGGGGCCACGATCCCAACTAGTCTTTTCGTCCCATAATTTCCTTGTCGGTGAACGTCTGATCAATATATCAAACTCTGACGTGATCACACATCAAGATTAATACTTGGGGAAAATCCACTGGTGCTCGAAGTATCGTGTGGAGCAGTCGATGCATCCCCAGACATCGTGCTACATGATTATTTTTACGCTGATGCTCGAGTTGGAACAGGGGATTCCAACCTGCTGTTCTGAGGAGCCACTATACTCCTCACCTTTAAGCCGTTGACTGTTAATTGCATTTTACTTGAGTTTGCAACATGCGCCTTACAAATTTTTGGGTAAAAAGGGGCGGTTCACGAGTGTGAATTTTGAATGAGAATGTATGAATTAGGGGATGCCCTTTAAAGGATATCTGAAGCCCTACAAATTATTGGCCTGTCCGCACGCGTGGAAAACCGTCCGTCCGACGTGTGGATGGCGTGCGGACGTCGTATGGACGCGTTTTTTGCTAAATCCACACGTGTGAAAATGTCTAATTTGTAAAAGTGATGTTCATACGGTGCCCATACGATAAATCCACACGTCGTCCATACGTGCGCCCCCGTGTGGACGACGTATGCTAGTTTACCCGATTTTATTACGCGCGTGGACGCTCCGTACACTGCCCGACCGTATGGATAGGTGCCGTCCATACGCATGAACCACTGGAAATGGTTGTCCACACGTGCGGACAGCGAGAAATGCCGCTTCTACCCATCCTCAGCCATATATATGGACACCATGGGGACGTGTCCCTGGACCGTACCGACGCGTACGTACGACGTGTGGACAGGCGTGTGGACAGGCGTGTGGACATTGTGAGGCCCGTGCCGTGCCACTCTTTTGCGCTTGCCCGCACGTGTGGACAGCCATTGCACCCGGGCCTGGGTGTACCCGAGCACTGCTTGCCCCCTCCTCAGCCATGTGGACGCCATGGGGTCGTGTCCCTGGACGTACCGATGCGTACGGACGACGTGTGGACGGGCGTATGGACAGTGTGAGGCCCGTGCCGTGCCACTATTGTGCGCTTGCCCGCACGTTCGGACAGCCATTGCACCCGGGCCTGGGTGTACCCGGGCATTTCCTGCCCCTTCATCAGCCACATGGACACCATGGGGGCGTGTCCCTGGGCCGTACCGACGCGTACGGACGACGTGTGGACGGGCGTATGGACAGTGTGAGGCCCGCGCTGCTCCACTCGTTTGCGCTTTTCCGCACGTATGTACAACCATTGCACCCGGGTCTGGGTGTACCCGAGCATTTCCTGCCCCCTCCTCATCAGCCATATTGACACCATGGGGTCGTGTCTCTGGACGTACCGATGCGTACGGACGACGTGTGGACGGGCGTATGGACAGTGTGAGGCCCGTGTCGTGCCACTCGTTTGCGCTTGTCCGCACGTGTGGACACCCATCGCACCCAGACCTGGGTGTACCCGAGCATTTCATGCCCCTTCATCAGCCACATGGACACCATGGGGGCGTGTCCCTAGGCCGTACCGACGCGTACGGACGACGTGTGGACGGGCGTATGGACAGTGTGAGGCCCGCGCTGCTCCACTCGTTTGCGCTTTTCCGCACGTGTGTACAGCCATTGCACCCGGGTCTGGGTGTACCCGAGCATTTCCTGCCCCCTCCTCATCAGCCATATTGACACCATGGGGTCGTGTCTCTGGACGTACCGATGCGTACGGACGACGTGTGGACGGGCGTATGGACAGTGTGAGGCCCGTGTCGTGTTACTCGTTTGCGCTTGTCCGCACGTGTGTACAGCCATTGCACCCGGGCTTGGGTGTGCCCGAGCGTTACTTGCCCCTTCATCAGCCATATATGGGCACCATGGGGGCGTGTCGCCGAACGAACCCATGCGTACGGACGACGTGTGGACAGACATACGGGAGATCGAAATTCGCCAATCTTTACGTATGGACGTCGAAATTGGAGCGAGTTCGTTGAAACACGCGTGTGGACACTTGCATTCGCACGTGTGAATGAGGGTTTGCCGCATGAATTAGCGGAATCAGGCGTGTGAATACCGGTGTCCGTACACACGGTTTATTTACATATATAATACATCGTGCATCATCCGCAATCATCTGAATCAGAACTACTACGGCCATCCGCGCTACTACTGTTACCATCGGGTTCACGGAAGAAATCCGCCTTGCGATCCAACTACACGACTTGCAAGCAATAGTTTCGTCATCGAACGAATGGTCAGAGGGACAGCATTTCATTTGTACGGGGCAAGCCAAGCCGGCATGAAAGGAACATCCTGAATTACCTTCCGCACCTTGTTCGAGTTTTTGTACTTTTGCTACAGAATTTTCTTAGCTAGCGGTCCCATATTAGTCGCGAGCGCTTCAGACCCCGTACCCACTTGATTGCACCGGTCTTTGCGTTGAGTGGCAGTCTTCATGGTGATGGTTTGTCTGCAAAGAATTTCCATTGTAGGGCATACACTGGATGCATGGTCCATAATGCGCCGTCCATTCGGTGTCCGTGCGCCGTCCGTCTGGACGGAACAAGGTGTTCACCCGTGTGGAACAGCAGAAACTCGCAAACGACCTACAATCTTACCCGCGAGACGCATTGCAGCAGATCTTCGATCGTTTGCATTTCTGGCTGGGGGTGCGATAACCCACGATCGATGGACCTTCATCTTTCGCGCATAGTTGCGTGTGGTTGGTCCCCAACCATCACCAAAAATCACGCAGTGGACCCCGTGAATCAGGTTGTACAAGATATGCATCAAGTCGAGAAGGTAGTCCCGTACTATGTCAAAATCAGGAATTAATGACATGGGGCATGGTGCCTTGACTCCGCTATTCTTCATGAATTACTCGATGACTTGCTTGCTCACTCGTTCCTTTCTGATCATCTTGGCGTGAAGTTGTTGGGTTTCGCGGACTTCGCTGTTGGTGCGAAGAGGGATTGGTTCACCTGCTCAATGCCGGCGGGACAAAGAATTCCACACAGCACACTAAGACGGCGAATCATGCGTACGGAACACGCTGGGATACGCCGTCCGTGCGTGTGGACGCCGGAGTCTGCACGCACGCCCGGACAGGGTGTTCTTTCCCACATAATATAAGCGGAAAACCCACGAGCTGTCCGTGGGGTGTCCACAGGGCGGGCACACATACTCCGTACGTACGGCCGAAAAAATAAAGGGGACAAACGAAGGTAGGGTTTGCGTGTTTACCTGGTTGCTTTCCTTGGTGTAGTGAGGAATATATGCGTATCGTTAGACTGCATTTAGATTTCTCGGTACCCCATATCCAGCACTTCAAGCAACCCATGTACGAATTAGCTCCGAATCGTCTCGCCGCGTCGCTCAAGCCAACGTAGTCTTCAAGCATTTTGTACAACACGAGCTTGAACGTGAAAACTGTGTTGGTAATCACACCGAACATGCGTACGCCGTTAGTAGGCCTGTTAACCTCTTAGGTGAATATGTCGTACTCGTTTCCTACTAGCGCAACATGAAGCTCTAGGTTCTTGTTGAAGTCAGCATTTGAGGTGTTGGGGACCACGGGAGTATCACCGATCCCTCAAATAAAAATCCATCAAAGTTAAATTGCCGGTTCGCATTTGGGTAGTCCGCACTGAATTCGTCCTTTCCGCGATATCGATATCAAGAATCGGAGCTCACGTATCGAAGAGTATTGATATCAGGTCAAAGGTTGTCGACTAGTATTGATATCCACGCCAAATTTGTCGACGAGTATTGATAACGGCCCGAAACCTGTCGTCCGATATTGATATATGATATGTCGTAAAAAAAATATTATATCGACTAATCCCAATATCACCGATATATCGATACAATTATCACATATCCGAGATATGGATATACCGCGCCTTGTTTCGTTGTGAAGAAAATTTACCTTTCAGGAGGTCAATGTATAATGAGAAGCTCGGCCACTTCGACCGCGCCCGCGTACCGCGCCCGCGTACGTACCGCGCCAGCGTACCGCGCCAGCGTACCGCGCCAGCGTACCGCGCCAGCGTACGCAGCAGCGCATGCATCGCGGGCATGGACAAAATGACATTCTGTAGTTCGTACGTTATCCGTACGGCGTCCGTACGGCGTTCGTACGTTCGGCTTAGGTTTCCAGCGTATGGACAACGATGTTCATACGTTCCATGTCACATCTGCGCGCATGCACCGACACTTACGCCGAGGTTGTAAACTCGTCGTCCACACGTTAGATTAAGGAGGGACGCTATGTGTTGTCTGTGTGGATGCCGCAATCATTCTAGTCCATACGTTTCAATGAGATCGGTTGTCCACACGCGTGGAAACGTCAGTTAGCTGTCCATGTGGGTTTCGTACGAATTTTCGTATGAATTGGCACATTTCCGTACGTTAGAATGTCTCACTACGCACTGGGGTGGTTTACTTTTTGGCGAGCCTGGGACGAGCAATGTGATCTTTTGTGACAGTTTCCATAGTCTTCTCTTACTGCGAAATTCTGACTGTCTTACAAAGTCGTGGGAGTTTTTTAGACATTATTACGTGAGACACGGGGTACTTCTGCCTGCATGCGTGTGGTGCACTTGGTTTCCCCACCAGTTTGTATTACAAAGTCGTGGAAGAAAATGAGAGCTTTTTACGTAAGACATATGACACTTCTTCCTTTTTTGTTATTTGGGTGACACCCCTGCTGCTTATTGGTGATCTTTTGGTGCCAAGACATTTGGACTATGACAGCTTCTAGCTTGAAACTTACCAGCTTTCTTGAAAATCTTTTGAGGTATATTCCCTCTACCTGTGGCAGTATATTCGAACAAGTGACACTCAACTTATTTGCTATTTCTGTACCCAGCAGTAGTGGGCTCCTCGCGCTTAAAGTTATCCAATCTGACTAGTTTTCTAGTTTATGCAAAGCTCACTGATGAGGTCTATGGTTTGACCGAAAAGCTTATGAGTAGCTTCAAAAAACTTCTCCGCCCTCAAGGCGGTTTACCTTTAAAAACGCAATTTTTACACAATAAAAATGCGTTAATATTTTAGTTTTTAGAAGTTTTTTAGAAATATTTTCGCGACCTTAAGGTATAATTTGACTCCCATCTTGCTCTGTTTGACTCACTATGTCTTGTATGCGCCCAAACCCTACTCACAGTTGTTGTTTACTTACATTTTTACCTGATATGTAATATGCGAAAGAAATCCCGGCAAGCTTGGCTTGCCAGGGACACACCATAAACAAGGCGAAGCTGGGGGGTTCGCTCCCCAGTGAGGAACCCATACCTTAACAAAGCGAGAAAACGCATTGAAACAGAAACACTCCGACGCCTCTCAAAGCTAATTCACCTCTTGTGCTGGGGTGTGTTGCAATAGCGCTTACTGCATTAATACTTACGACAAATTTCAGTATGAGTGGCACAGAATCAGTTGTTACTGCTCCCCCACAGTCAGCGCCAGCGAACATCAAAACTCTCTCACAGAAATTTGAGCACGCGAAACAGTTAGAGGGCGAAGTTCAAAGAAGGATTCAGGACTGGGTGAACGCCTTAGGCAAAGAAATTGTAACCAGTCTCATCTTCAAACATTTCAAAGCCAAAGTTCTCGAGACACACGGACAGGAATTCAATCTACAGCATTTCTTTGGTAACATCAACACAAACAGCCGCGCGACCTCTTACATCGCGCACATTGTCAAGTACCTTCCAAGGCTGTGCACAATCACAGGAGAGGGAGCCAGTGAGGACGTTTCAATCAGCGAGCCTTCAGTTAAAGCTAGAGTCGAGAAAATAGTTGCGTTCACTAAGGATTCAATTCAAGTAGGACACATCTCAAACACAATTTCCTGTCTCCTTCAATATGACCTGTTTATACCGGTCCTGGAGGCTACAGCATCGGAAGTAGCGGAACTGGAAGCATTGCATAAGAACGCAGAACAAAGAACAGCGCAGTCAGCACCCCCTGGTTTCGTTCCTGCCTCACCCTCACTTGTGGACTTGGAGTTGGGAGAAGAAGATCAAAACGAGGAAGAAGAGTGGGAAGACACTGAAGATAGAGGTATGTACGAAAAAATAGATAGTCCCTTGGCATTCCTTCATTCCACGCCTTGCCTTTCACGCATCTCACTTGAGCGCTATTTTTTGTATACTTTAGAGGCTAGCCTTCGCCCTAAAGGGCGAACATCGAAGCTGAGAATCTGAGCGTAGAAACAAACAAAGCAAAAACATTAGAAGGATCGAGAGGTCTTCCTCCATTATTTTTTGGCTACTGTCCTGGAGAAATTAACCGCTTGAGTGTCGCCATTACTCGCGAGCCCTACCTGTCATTATAGAGAGTCATTACGTCTCACAGGACGCACACCCTCAGTGAGCATTATGTCGTATAACATTTCTCACATTGCCAACTACACAGCGCGATTTCTTTGTTTAATTGTGACTCTTATAGTTACTAACGCGCGGCATTGGCACGAGATCTCTGTCTGCGGTACAGGCGGGTATGGCAGTGCCAACCTCACAGGCATTTACCAGAGCACACTCGTTGAGCACGAGGAATCTGGGGATTTCGACCCAACGGCCATCCTTCGCGCACAGAATTATGTTGCTGAGATCGGAAACAGAACTGAAGAGGTCGCAGGGCACGAGGGCGATCTCTCAAACGAGGACTTCATACAAACTGTCAAAATTAACCGTATGAACAAAGGTGACCGCAGTAAATTCTCTGACAGAGAGATCCGGGAAGCCACGCGTCAAATTACTCAGCTGCTGGAGCGCCTCTGCCTTGACATCTCTCACCTCTCTGTCAAAGGACTAGATAGGCCCGAGAAAGAGACCGTAGATAACAAAGACCCCTTCATTCTAGTACGTGTTAAATCGGAAAGTGAGGCCAGAGCAATCCTTGAGAAGGCAGTTTTTGTCATTGACGATCACCGCTACGTCGCTTCACCGAAATCCAACAGGCTCGTGAGATTCAACGTCAGCTTTGTTGCAGCAGCGGCTAACTTGCAGGTTTCCACGGACAGAATTGTACGATTTCTCAACGGCACAGTCCTCTCAGAATTTGTCAGCAGAATTGTGTACGTGCAATCTTTCAGTGAGGACATCAAAGGTGGCACCCGCTTCGTCCGCAGATTCTATGCAATCCTGAGACCTCCACTAGGTCCCTCATTTGAGCCAGCGGTTCTCGATCCTAAAAACCCCGAGCACTCAGCTTACTTCATTCCCACTCAATACGTGTTCGATCCTATGGGGATAGTTTACATTAAACAGTGCAGTGCGTGGGAGTGCCGAAAGTGCTTTCCATTGAACCAAAGATATGGCCACCAGTCTAGCATCTGTGACTCCCAGACAAAAGGTAAGGGCAAAGGAAAAGGCAGAGGCAGAGGCGAGGGTCTTGATTCCTCGGCAGGCATCTCGGGCACAGGATCACGTGGTGCGGCATCCGCTCGGTGGGAACAGAATCGAGCAAGAGCTGCGAAAAGAAAGTCTGAGCCTACATCACAGAGCCCCGCCTACAAACACGCCTCAGGCACTGAGAGAAGGGAAGAGATTGCCACTGCTGCCAGGCGTGGGGGTGCTGACATCTCAGATAGGTTCTAAACATTCCTTCCTGTCAAAGAACTGCAGAAACTCAGGTGCCAATCTTCTTTGTTACAGCTGCAACACTCTCTCAATCGGTCTTGATCCTGGTTTTTTTAGCTCCATCCTTTTTACAGGTGATAGATCCTGACACAGCTTGATATGGTAAAGTTGTTTACACATCCCATTAGAGTTGTCTCAAGCCTCAAATTCCTTCTCATGTTCTCTCTTACGTGCCTGTTTGCTGTTCACTGTGCTAATTCCAAGAAACCGCTCAGCCCTGTTTGCTTCCCTGAACCTGATTACTGTGTGGTAATTTATGTCAGCAGTAGTGGGCAGCTAGAAAACCTCACACAGCAGCCTGTCAACTATACACACATAGCTGTGCACCACACGGAACTGTATGTTAACTTAAACTGCTTTCATGGAAACCATATTTTTCAGTTTGATAGTCTGCCAAAACATACCGTTAACATTAACTACACTTATGATAACTTCAGAAAACAGTTAGATAAAGCAACACACAATATAGCTAAACTCATTTTTTGCCTGAACCGATACGGCAATGCAAGCACTGGAAACCGTTACCATAAAGTCCGCATAACTTACCCGTTGCTGTTTGTTAACTTAACACAATATATATATTTTGTCAGCGACTCAAATATATACACAGAAGTCACTAAACAAGTTGCTAACTTAACTAGTTTCTTTGACAACAATAAATGCTGGTTCGTTAGTGTGACAATACGGCTTGCAAATAACTCTATACAGCTTACTGCAACCTTCAAACCGCATATAGATAACTTAATACAGTTTGCAGGTAAATTAATACGGCTCATAGTTAAACTGATATGGCCTGAAGAAAACTTAAACAAACTCATAGACGACCCGATGAGGCCTGCTACTAACATTAAGCGGTCTATGGTAAACTTATCGCGGCTTCCAAATAACTTGAAATGGAATGCATTTTACCTCAAAATACGGGCTGCTAACTTAACACAAGATATGTATCTTATAGTAAGCCCAGCACAGGCCGAAATATATTTTAAATGGAAATAAAAATAGATAAAGACATAAGCGGCAGCATAATTATGACATATTACATAATGAGACACCTCTTGAGATGTGAGGAAAATATTATTAAAACACGAGCGGAAATGCAAACAACCACTTACGGGCCCACTATCATGCTTCTTCATATAATGGCGGAACTCAGCAGAATGAAGTTGAACCCTAAAAAATATTTCCCGGGACCCAGAGTCATAATACACCTAGCCCACAAGAGACCTAAGGCTTGCAAAGGGATAAGTAAGAGCGCCTTGAAATACATGATTCGAAACCCCAAAACGGCATGGCTTTGGGAGAGAACATGGACTCAAACTGCAAAGAAACCCAAAATGAATTTACCTTCAAGAATAATGAAATATAAAACCCACCACAAGAAGGATAACGATACTAAACAATATAATATTTCGGAACCCGAGCAGCTGTTAAGCGGTGGAGCAAGCACCGAAGATAACGCAGTAGTTGAAACCACAATGGCCACGGAATCACTCCTTTCAGAAAAGGGGTGGTTAAATGCAACTCATGTTGGTGATGCAATGAAAATACGGGACCCGAGTACCATAGCCCCTATGGACCTTACAGACATGATGCTCAAGATGACAGGGGAGGACCAAAAACTCACACAACTCATTAATAGCAGACTCAAGAAATATGGCCACACACAAATAGGCGTGTGTGACAACATACATTGGCGTCTCATAATGATTCGCTCATCATCACCTGGGAAAATAGAAGCTTACATATATGATCCCTTTGGAGATAAAGCTGAAAGAGAAACCATTAATATGATTGAGGCAGCACTCAAAACCTGGTTAAAAAATTTCATAACCATTACAGAATATAATGAATTCACAACCGCCACTAGCAAGGAAACATTTCAAACAGATACATACAACTGTGGCACATGGGTAGCAAAAACCGCCTTCAGATGGGCACAATGGAACAGAGGCTTGCACCAGACCTCATTTTTCGAGTACCTAAAATTTGATTTATATATTGGGGAGTATGGCAACAAAACGATGCAAAAGGAAATACATAAATACCGATTAGAAATGAGGGAAGAAATAGGGCTGCAGGTAAAGAATACCCGCAACACATCGGAGCTCAAACACTTGGAGCACGCTGGAAATGACGCCGCAATCAGCGGCCCTAATATGACCTTACCTCCCCACCACATCCTCACACGCAGAGGTGCCACAACTAAAAAGCAGATAGAAACTCTGATAGAAACTTTCAGACTGAAATGGAAGACACACACCACTAATGAAACAATAGTTTCAGAAGCCATCGAATCGCATAGGAAATATCATCACACCTCGAACACGGATAACACCAACATTCAAATTCATCTTCTTGTGGCTAAGGACATATGGTCAACTGCAGTCCACATCATTCCAGAAAGACAAATTATTCACTGTGAGTTTGATATCCCTGACAATAAACACCAGAAAGACATTTCCACACTTTTTCCTCAAGACCTGAGGGTGCACCGCATAACCTTGAAACTGGGAGTACACCCGAATAACATGGGGGTTTTCAATTTTACACTAGCCCACAAAGTCTGTCACATCCTGCACAACACTAAATTCTTCTCAGCAGCACAATTGAACAGAGACCTACTATACGAACTTGAAAACCTAAACATTAGAATTCTACCACAAACGGGCAGAGAAGCCAGGATAATCAAACACGAAAATAACAAAGCCATTTCGACCATACGACAATCACTGAGAACTCACCTTCCGAAAATTGATGCACATCCAACAAAGCCAAATTCTGAGCACAAAGACTGTAAATCCATTCACACTGCTTATAATCACCTCACCTCAGGCAAAGGAAGGCCTTTCTGTGAACCCCGCACATATGGATACCGCAGGAAACACTCTCATAAACAAAAGAGAATAATCCGTAAAACCAAATGCACAAACAAAATCTTTGATATAGAGAACATTTATGACGCAGATGGCAGATGCATACTACAAAAAGCAAAACACAAAAACGCCATGAGACAGTCAGAAGAAATAGACCGACTCACTAAACTACAACTAGCACAACACTCTAACAATTTGATTATAATGGGTATGAATATGAGAGGCCTCCGACACCACAAAGAAGATAAAGACAGTTTAATCAAGTTAGAAACAATCTGCAATCTTTTAATCGACGGACGGGCTGATATAATATGTATATCAGAAACCAAGGTAAATACTGAAAACCTTGCATTAATCAAAACCCTAATGACACAAAAAGGAATCCAATTTCGCACGTCTCATGTAAATGAGAGAGCTTCCATTGGTTCCATGATCCTATGGAATCCGAAGAGTTTGCCACTAAGTATCCACCTCGGTCACCACAATCGATGGAGATGCAAAGAGAGCAGTAATGACCAAATTTTCAGGAAATAATGGTTTTGAGCTCTACATAGCCAGCGGTTATATGAATGATGCTACACTAGTAGAGGAACAAGTGGAATTATATGACACACTTACTGACTGGGCAGGTAGGGCAGGGAATAATCCAAAAAAGGCCTACGTAGAGATAGGTGACAAAAACTGCACCATTACCCCAAATCAGCGGGTGTCAGGTGGAAATTACATGTCGTATCAAGAACATGTCGAAAAGAATAAGCATCTTTTAACCTATTTCAACAATGACAGATGCTCACTCAATGAACTGATAATGGACCGAAATCCAAACATGGAAATTTTCACACATGTCATATCCAAAAACTCAAAAGCAAAACTCACCCATATCATGGCCAACACAGCTATGGCAGAAATGACCGTTAAAACAGGATGGACGGAGGAAAACCCTTATATCATCTCCGACCACGGGATAGTATGGGCCGAATTTAAGCTCCCTCAAAACGACACCAAACCGGAGATTTCCACCGATACAACTTTGCCAACACCTAGATTTAATGGTGCCAAGGAAACCACACATGATGAGTACCCAGGGTACCCAATTAGAATGACAAACAAAAATAAGGGTACAAAAAGGAAAATAAACAGGAAAGATATTGTAGGACTTCTCGAAGCAAACGGATACAGCACAAACGAACTTGTGCACGCGTGCATCAATAAAAACAAAGCTAGAACCGCTATCGATCAGCACCATTAAGGGTGACACCACTGATCTTGATCTTAAACGGGATAATATCGACGGCAGCCCCATTACAGTGAGTAAGCTCATAGCTAAAAATAAAGAGGCAGACAATATAGAACAATGTCTAAAATGGCACAACAAACCCAAGGAATGGTGGATTCACCTTAATAGCCCATGGCATGCAGCTCACCTACTCTCTAGAGGAAAGGGGATGCCGGAAGGTGGTCTCAACTTAGGCCATAACGACAAAGATAACATCTGGCATATAGGTTCGCCTCACCTTTTAAATAAGAAAGATGTTAATGCCTATCTCAAACGACACCTGTCATTCAGCTCACTGGAAGTTAAGAAAATCACGAAATCAAACACAGATGAGCACATGACCAGCTGGAATATTCTCCTACAACCCCATATGCCTGCAAAATTCTGGAACCTGTACGGATCTGAGATGCATTCGGAAAAAATAGATTGCACCGCCCATTTATTCCAATACGCTACAGGCTGGGTGTCTTACACTGAAAGACTACATAACACACTCGAAATGGAAAATGGATCGGAAGCAACTAGAAACGGCGGCACTGGCCTCAAGGAAATGCACCCTGACGCGACATGGGATACCCTGCACAAATTGGCACATCGGGCGGCAAGTGACGCCTTTGGCACCAAGAATCTGAACATAGCTGGGAGGTCTGAAAAACCATCAGCAGTATCTAACTACATATACAAATGGCTAAACACAGTACGCCGCATCATCAAATATTTGGACACGAGAACTCATGCAAGCAACATTCCTAAGCAAGCCAAAAAGGCTGCCCGCACGCTACCTTTTGCCTCGCTCAAACCCAAACACAATGAAACGGCAGCCACATGGGGATCACGTCTGCATGAAAATTATGTAATAATCAGAAATGCTTTTCAGAAAAGCAGAGACACTGACATTGAACGACGCAATCTCCGAGAAAAGGAAGCCTTGCAGCATCTTTTCTCAACTAACCTTTCGAGGTTTCTAGACACAGTCATGGGAAAGATGAAACCTACTGAAAAAGGTGCAGCCGCTACCCCAGGTAGTGATGGAAAGATACCTGAGATAAAGACAGAAAGACTAAACACAACACTAGATGAATACAAAAATAAAAACTATTTTCTACTAACCCGAATGAGCCAGATGAACTCCCACAGTGGCTCACTGACATTCTAAAGGACAGCCCCAAAATCCCCGATACGGCCGCTGCTAGACTACTGACAGAAATCACGCACAAAGAACTCCAACAAGCATACTCGGACTGTGGTATCTCCACAGCACCAGGACCCTCAGGAATGAGATACTCGCAGTGGATCAAGGGCCCAGAAAATTTTCAAGAGGTTACTGTCTCACTTTTTAACCACATTCTTATAACTGGGAAATTTCCAAAGAGTGCAAAATCTGGAGTCATCCTTCCAATCCCTAAAAATCCCTCTGCACCATGTACAATAGATAACTCTAGACCCCTCACAATGTTGGAAACGGGTCTTAAACTATTTAACACAATAATTGCTAACCGTCTCAAAACAATTCTTAACACTCACCCCATTCTCTTTCCCATTCAAGATGCGTTTCTTCCGAATAAAAACATAGATGACTCACTTCAAATTCTGAATGAAGTAATTTCGGATGCCAATAGATACGACAAAGACCTTCACGTAGTTTACCTGGACCTCAAACAAGCATTTGACAGAGCTGAATTCTGGATGAGCAATTTAGCGCCGAGAAAGCTGGGACTCCCATCACAAATAATCAACATCATCTCAGACATTACCAATGATGCTTCTAGAATGGTACTCACTGAAGAAGGCCTCACGGATGAATGGTCCCTAGAATGTGGAGTCCCTCAGGGAGAAGTTTTGAGCCCACTTAGGTTTGTAGCCATTATGGACATTCTGGCAATTTGGTTAGCAAAAAGAGCAAACGGTGTAAACCCGACAGGATCCACATATGGATATGAACTGAACTCGGAACGCCATAGACCAGACAAACCAGGAAATAATGTTATTCCTCCCTCCCAAAACCTATTAGAAAAGGACACCACTTTAAATATCTTCGCACGGTTCTTTTGTGATGACATCATTCTCGTGGGGAAAACTAAAGACGAAGTTCAAGACATGCTAGGTGTAGTTAATGAATTTATGAGCTTCATTGGTATTCCCATCAATGTTAAGAAATCCAAATACTCTTACAGAAAGCGCATTAAACCTCAGGGCAAAACAGTAACGCGATATGACCCGTCCGATGATTTACTCATCTCAGTCAGGGGGTCACCTGGAGCCCAATACAAATGACCCAAGTCCTTCCATTGATTCGAAATGGATACCCCCTGAGTCACCAGAATTCCTCGATTTCTCCAACAGCAAAGAGGTAAACAGATATCTCGGAGTATGGTTTGCACTAAATGGGGAATGGGACAAACAGGCGGAAATCCTTATCGACATACTTAAATCTACTCTCACATCCATCCAACTGCAACACATGACTCTACACCAGCTAAGATATGTTATAAATGCGGTTGTAGTTCCGAGGATGGCATACCCCCTTAAAGTTACCTCAGCAATTGCCAACTCCTCAAAGAATGTCGCAATTGAATTAGACAAAATGATAGCTTCGTTTATAATTAAATATCTGGCTTGCCCAGTTGACACCAATCACCAAATAATCTGGACAGCAGTCTGCCAAGGCGGGTACGGTATTGATAGTGTCTTTGATGTTGTAACCGCGTCGTGTATCACCGAAACTATGAACACCCTGTGTTCTGTGGATGAACACGAATATTGGCAACACAACCACACGGACCGTATCACTGATCCCCACCTCATCTCACTATACCGTAGAAATAGCAATCTATGGCTTAAAATAATAATTCAAAACATGAACAACGAAATGGGTAAAAATGTTATATCGGGTTTCCCCTTATCGCACTATGCAACCTACAGCCATACTAAAGACAAACGTTTTAACTGGTTTAGGCGTATAGGTCACATTATGGCAAAACTTGGATACGCTATTGACTCTAAAAATTACCCTGAAAATGAAGCGGGTGAAAATACATTAATCACCACCCTTCCCAGACAACTCTACATGTCGAGGAATGTTACCTCCGCAATACAAAAATACAACCTCAAGCACACAGGTTCCTTTCTAACTCCTTGCGGTGGAATGTTAAAAAACTGGCAAGAAAGTAAATGTTTTTTCAGGCTGAATGGCAGTAGACCCCCTGGATGGCTAACCGAAATCGAAAAGGAAATGCTTCAAAACCCCGTAGATTTGGACCCACAGGCTAGATATGTCAAAAAACAATATAGAGACAACATAGTACCCCCCGACACGGGTGAATTTCATTGGAAAGGGATTGGTGACCGAAATTCCATCTCTCTTATTCACATTACCAATATTGACTTAGAGGCCATGTCAATACAATATACAGAATACAGTAACAATGCCATAAACCCTAATGTCTTTGTCAGAATCAAAGGTACCAACAGTCTTCAATACGACTTTGAATATAGTATCACCAATGACGGTTGCATCCTAATTCCAGCAGGTTCTATTTTTGAATATAATGACCATATGGACCCGCCCTCTTCTGTCCTTGCTACAGTTAGTGATATCAACTTACACTATGATTACATCTCAGACAGACAGTATGAAACCATTATTGCCAGAATGAAAAACAAAACTGCGGAGGAAGAAAGTGAATACAGCTGCCCCAGCGACTCGGAAG
>LGRX02035180.1:12420-39573 GCA_001247695.2 Cymbomonas tetramitiformis | reverse complement strand
TTGCGTTTGACGACGTAGACGAGATGGATCACTATGAGAAGGAGAGCCACTCACTTGACAAGGATGACGTCAGACTCCAGTACACCGGTAGTAAGAGTGAGGACAGAGCGCTCTTCATCAGGCGTTTCGTGGACATGGTGGCGAAAGTCCAGCGGGCTTTTGAGGGCAGGAAGCGTAGGTACATGAAGTCAGCATCTTACCATGCGCTCAGTCAGCAGCAGAAGGAGGCCTTCGCTGGGTCCAGACCAGACTACAGATCATTGTGGGACAGCATACCATCGTTTCTAGCAGGGGATGACCATGCCACCTCAGTCGCTTATGACTGGTGGTGTGCTGCCTACCTGAAGAATGGCGTCATGGCTTCACACGCTTGCCATGTCCTGAAAGACGTTACCATGAGAGATGCTTACCAGGGATCTGTGCGTTGTGCTCAGCCTCCTTTTCATGAGCTGGCGCCAGGGACAACCTGGGCAGTTTGTAAGGTGTTCGAGGATGGTGATGAGGATGGCGAGGCGTCTGATGAGTGGGCAGTCGAGGGAACCTCCACGAGGGGTCTCACGGGGCCAGATGGCACTGAAGATTCTCACTACTCTTGGGCCTTGAGGGCGTTCGTTGCAGAGCTCGAAGCTAAATTCTTGATGAAGGGCACCAAAGAGAAAGAAGATCTCTTGATCGCCAAGCCGCAGACCAACGAGCAGGACGGTCTCACCTACGTGAAAAGCTGTCGTCGCAGGGAGGCAGCTCTCAATACCGGCAGGAGGGTGGAGGACTCCATCGTCAGGCAGAACGTCGAGGAATGCATTAAGGGCCTGCGCATCAAAGAATACCGAGATCGCGTGTCCGAGCAGCTGCGCGTCAGTCATCCTGCCCCCAACAGGGTTACTTGGGAGGACCTCGAGGTGATTGTGGAGGTGCAGGACAAGCTCAAGAACGATGCAGAGGCTTGGGCCCTCACGCTGCAGCAGGAGCTGGTTCGCAGGCTCAACTGCGTGTACTCCTGCTTTGAGGCCAGGCAGATGGGGCTTGACCTGTCTGCGCTGGTATCAGCCATGAGGCGCTCGGGTTCTGCCTCCAAGACTGGGGACAGACGCAGGGACCCCAAGAAGAAGGAGCAGGCGCAGCATGGTGGCGACGACGCCAAGAAGCCTGTGAGGGAAGCGAATAATGCCGAACGTCAGAAACCTTCTTACAGCAAGGTGCCACCACCCGATGCTTCGAAGAAGTTTCAGTGTGACTGGTGCTTTACGCGCCTGCCTCACTCCCCAGATCGCTGCTACACGGGGTGTCGTGATTCCCGGGTGCCGCCCAACTTCCATAAGGACAGGCAGAACTCCAAGTGGCCAGATGAGGTTAAGAATGCCCAGATGCGTGCCTACAACATCGCACACCGCTTTGACAAGCACAAGATGGGGATCACCACCAAGGAGTGGCTTAAGCTCCCGGAGGCCAAGCAGAAGCAACCACAGCAGCAGCAAGTGGCTGCCAGTGCCGAGGTTAAGGAGAAGCTCGCCGCAGAATTGTCAGGCCTCCAGGCAGGGTCACCTCCAAAGGATGACGAGATCGCCGATGCACAGGCTCTATCAGAGGCCAGCGATGCGGATACCGAGTACAACTCCAACTTCACCCAACAGGCAGAATACGAGGAGGATGAGCAGGACTGCCCTGCTGGGGGTGGATTGGGAGGTGGTCATGGTGTTGGCATCGATCACGCACCGAGCCTCCAGGCCAGCGCCGCTGTCGCCTTGGGCAACACTCAGCAGATGCGGGGCTTCCAGGTCAAGACGCCGGAGGAGTTCGACAGGGCCGCTCAGGTGCCTAGAGCCGTCCCTCCCGACGTGCTCAGCAGGAAGGTCCACCTGCTGGCATCGAATCTTCGCAGCTCTGTGCGTGCCTGCTCGCAGATCGCGGCCATCCTGATATCCCAGAACGCCATTGATCTCCCGAAGGACATCGAGAATCTTGTGGCACTTGAGGAGCTTCTGGGCAAGGATCCGAATGACGCAGCCGAACAGCCCGCTGAGGTCAATGAGCATGAGTTGGAAGACACTCACGCCGCAGCGACGCAAGGAGCAAGCGGGGACGCAGACGGTCCAGGACATCGTGCAACCGAGGAGATGCCGTTGGACGAGATGCCCAGCGGGGTGGTCGACAGCGTCGCCGCTCAATGCGCAGCTGCTGCTTACGTGGACGATCTGGGGGTGGTTGACTTCAGTGACCATGGACATGTGCGAGCTGGTACCATCAAGACCTCCGCTTACGACGCACTGAGGGCAAAGATGGCACAGCATCTGACCGACGAGCAGGTGCTGTTGATGTCTCAAGTTCAGCCCATCTGCAAGTTGCAGAATGCCACTCTATATGAGGGGCTTGCGCTGGTGTCATCCGGTGGCGAGCTTATGCTGTACCGGGCAATCCTCATGGACACCGGCGCCAACTGTAACATCATCTCGATCTCTGTTGTGAGGCGGCTGGGTCTCACGATTTACGAAGCCACCACCGGCGCCAAGGTCACCAGATGTGACAACAGTCCCACAAAGTTTACCCATTATTGCTACGTGGACGTCATTCTGGCAGCGGGCACGCCGCACATGACGCTTCACCGCTTGTATGCCTTCGTGACCTTCGAGGCTGAGAACTCGTGGGACCTGCTGATAGGTACTGGGCCATTGAAGAACTCCCTGATGATTGATATCAAGCTTGGGAGTGGAGTGGCCGTATCACATGCGCCAACGATCCTGGGCATGAACGCCCAGGTGGTGCTTCCGCTGGTGGACATGACGCCACCCAAACGTCCTGACCTGCCCAGGCGCGTGGACCCGGTGGTGTGTCTGCAGTCAGAGATTTTCGGACAGGGATTGGAGGGTGATTGGCTGAGGCACACGCCTCTGAGCACGAGCGAGGAGAGATTCGCGGCTTCGGGGATCCAGTGTGAGCACATTGATGACCATGACGAGTCACCAGTGACGTCACAACCTCCTTCGCCGAGACCGCTTGCTGATCTCCCACGACATCGAGTCGCCACACCAGCAGAGATTCAGGAGCAATGTCGCCGTCAGACGTGCTCTCTTGAAGGCGGCCGACGTAGCAGCCTGCCGTCGCTGACGCCCGCCGTACAGGCAGCGTCGGAGCACATGCTCGAACAGTTCTACAAGGAGCCAGACCCTTGGAAAGGTGGGCACGCTAAGTGGGTCACCGACTGGACACGGAGTCCTTCTCGGGTAAATGTTGGGGACCATCCGTCTTTGGATACCCCGCTCGATTATCACTGGGCGGACCAAAGGCTGTATCTAGACCGGCATCACGTCGCGCGCCTCTGCCGCATCCTCCAGGATCCCGCCCAGGACATGCCGAGCAGACCCTCTCGTGAGCATGTCTGCGTGGAGTTCGCCCGCTGCCTCGAACAGAAGTGGGTGACGATGCACCAGCTGATGACTCCGAACTGGCTGCATGTGGACCAAAAGCTGAAGCACGACGATCAGAAGAACTGCTGGGTGCTCGATGGCGACTACACGACGTATGTACCGTCCTCGGCCAGCAAGCAGGACGTCACCAGGCCCCGGGAGAGCAGGTCGCAGCTAGACTACAACCCAATCCAGAGGCTGCAGAGCACGCTCCAGTCGTTGCTCAAGTACCCCAGTGGTGAAGTCACTGGCACCCTTATGTGGGATTTGAGGAAGCGCGTCTTCTGTGTTCAGCCAAGCGCAGCCACGCAGCAGCTCGATCTGCTGCATTGCACATTGTCTCATGTGCGCGTGTCCAACCGTGAAGAGGTGCTGGACGAGCTCCAGCTCCCTCACTGGTACGAGAGTACGGGCGGCTGGACGTACCAGTTGCTCAGATACCTCTGCCCAGTGGACATTGAGGCTCTCTCTGATGGCATACTCCGTCAATATGCTCGACATGGCGGCGAGAGACCGCCTCTGGAGCTCGTCTTCTCGGATTCCAGCACCAAGTACTACCCAGTGGGGGATGGCCTTGGGGGGCCTGGCAGGGTGTTCTCCGAGAATGCTGCCGCCCAGGAGTACCTGCGCCTGGGGGAGATGCGGAAAATGCTCAAGTCGGTCGACACCAGGCGGCAGGGCCACGAGGCGCTCTATGCAGACGCAAAGCGCAGGCCGCCACCGTCCAACGACATGGCTCATTTACGGCTCACTAAGCGTGCCCCTGCGCGGCCACCTGTCCCTGCCGCTGTGGCGGGACCATCTCGGGCTGCCGCAGTACCGTCCCAGGCTGTGGCAGGCCCATCTCAGGCTGCCGCCGGCCCGTCTCGTGCCAGGTCCGCTAGTGACTCGCCGCCACGCTCGTCACGCGTCCGCGCCTTCGAAGCCCTCAAGCGTGGGCCTACGCCATCGCCGGCATCCAGCGACGGTGAGCCCGTGGACGGTTCTCGTGCGTTGTCATCTCAATTCGTTTGCGCCGCTGCCGCTCGTCCTTCTCAAGGGGAATCACCCCCTGCATCGCCTGCTGTGAGCAACGATGGCACATGGGCCGACTCAATCCGGGTCCCGCGTGATGCCCGACCATGTTCCTCGGGAGGCGCGCCGTCTACGCCTCCGAGCCCGCCACGGGCGCGTCAGCTGTCTCGGTCCCCTACAAGGGCGCCTCCATCTCCGGCAGGGTCGGATTGGGATGCCGTGCAGATGGCCACCTCATCCGTCAGTTCGGTGGGCAGGTTTCTGACCGTGGCGGAGGTGAGCAACTTGAGGGAACGCCGCAACCTCACCGTCTTCATGGTGAAGTTTGCCGTGGCGCATGCGAACCGCTGCCGGGACCAGCGGATCGTGTATGAACTTGGCGTGTGCAACCAGGAGCGAGGTCTCAGGCTGCGGGACCATCCGGGCCTCACCGGCGCAGTCGTCAGGAAGCACAACAAGACCATCACTTGCGGGCAGCGGGGCTGGCGCCTCCCTCTTGGGGGACAGACGACGTCTGCCAACCTGCTGGAGGCCATCATGTCAGCCTATGCTGATCTGTCGCATCTTGGCTCAGGACACACGCGTGGCGCAAGTTATGCGAGGAACGTCGAGTTCTCGCTGTGCAAGTGGGTGGAGCTTGGGTCGGCGCATGTGCTGCGCTGCATGGCACATCCGAACGCCACGCCGGTGCATTACATCTTCATGGATGATCAGCGGTGTCTGTCTTGGCGTACGGCGTTCACGAACGATTACCTTGTGCAGGACGACCGGAAGTTCGTATGCATGCAGTGGGGTTACGCAGAATCGGCCGCGCCATGGTTGCAGACGGCCCTGCGCGTCTTGGAGTCGCGCCTTCTCCCGCCACGGCCGACCAACCGTGAGGCTCGTGTGGCCGTGAGGCCAGAGCACGTGGATACGAGCTGGGCAAGGAATGTGGACGAGGTTCGCGACCCCCCTGCGCGTCGTCAATGGCCGCCTTCCCCCGGGGCGTTCGAGCATCAGCCGATCGCAGGTGGTGCTGCGCATTCGCCTGCTCCTTCCGTTGACCGCCATGGGACTGCTACCCATGTCGTCCCCGCGCCGAGCACGTCCAGGATGCCGGCCAGCCACGCCTCACAGCGGCCTCCTTCTCCAGCTGGCTCGAATTGGAGTGAGGCTACACAAGCGTTTCAGCACTACACAGACGAGCAGCGTGAGGCGCAGCGACGGCAAGCGCATTTTCAACAGGGCTTCCCGGGCACAGCGGGCGGGCAGCCCTGATGCACAACCAACGCTGTGGCCGTGGGCTGCCGGCACGGGCAGTCCACTTGCGGCCGGAGGTCCTGCGAGCGTGTATCTCGTTTGCGGGCAGTGCAGTGATTTGGTGGTGGTTGGTACGAGGTACCGTGCCCATGGTCGCCGTCTGGGCGATGTGGGAAGCAATATCGTGGCACTTGGCATGGTGCCCTTTTCGCATTTGGTGGGGGCGCTGTGTGGCCTCACTTTTGAGCTGGCTGCCGATGTGGTGGTCGGATGCTCGACGTTATCCCCGTCGTGCGTACTATAACGTTTGGGTCTTATGGGCCCTCGCCTGCATTTGGTACGTTGGATTGCTTGTCGTGCGCGCCACGGGCATCTATGCTGGCGTGCACCGTGTTCATGACGAAGGATGGATGGTAGTGCCCCTACGGGCTGTGGTCATTTCCTTGGCGTGTTGGTCGCAGTGTGCGGCCGCCCTCCTGATCGCAGTCCTTGCTTGGCTTTGGGTTTGTGCCAGCGTCTTCGCGGAGGATGTGGCGTGCCATGTCCCTCATGTCCCAAGCGACCATTTGGACACGCATCACATTCGACGTGGCCATGGATGGGCTGTTCCGTCCCTACGTTGGTCTCAAGTTTTCTTGTTGGGCCGCGTGCGTCTGCCCGCTTTGCCGGCCAGGTTGGACAAACCTCGCTTTGCGGCGCGCTGGGCGCAGCTTCAACGCAATCTTAGACTTCATTACATCGCGCAGGCCACCTACGTAACGCTGGTCCTAGCGATCGTGGTCTTCACCGCCGCTGGTGGGAGTACTCGCTTGGCGCACGGGGGGTGGAGAGTATTGGCGTGCTTCTTCGCTTCGAACTCGCCAGCGGCCGCAGTGCGTTTCAACAGAATTTTACGATTTTTTCTGCTTTTGTGCGGAATTCTGTGGGTCGCTGGCAAGCTGGCTGAGAGCGTGCCCATGTGCGATGCCATGTCGCCCACGCGCAGCGCTTGGGGTAGATCCCCCTGCACTTCATGGGAGGCCCAGCAGTCCTCGAGGCAATGGGAGCCGGGCTGGGAAGCCAACATCGCGGAGCAGGATGAGGTCTTGCCGTACACCGTGCTGGACGAGCTTCAACCTTTGGGTGACACGACAGTGACCAAGGACGAGGCAGCGTGGCTCGACACTGAGCTCAATGCCACGTTTGGAGGACATCCTGACTTCAAGGAGGAACACTGGGAGGAAATGCGGAATGTTCTTCGCAGGTGCAAGACCACCTTTGCCAACAGCCCTCACGATCTGAAAGGCTACAAGGGCAAAGCGAAGCACAACACGTTCTCCATCCCTTTCGTAGACGAATCCAAGGCCGCCTACCAGAGACCTAGGAAGTACAGTCCGGGCGAGCAGGAAATCATCGATATCCATTGCAAGGAACTTCTGGAGTATGGCTTCATAGAGCCAGCAGCCAAGCATTGCAGGCATGCGAGCAACGTGGTCGTGGCTGGCAAGAAGGATCACGAGACTGGCCTGTGGACTCAGACGAGGTTCTGCGTGGACCTCAGGGGGCGTCAATCGACACTCCCTCAAAGACAACACGTTGCCGCACCGACCAGAGGAGCTCTACCAGAAGGTGGCCAAAGCCAAGTTCAAAACCACTCTGGATGCCACCAAAGCTTTCCACCAGATTCCCATGGCCACAGAAGAGGACAGGAGCAAGACGGCGTTTTGGTGGAAGAATCAGCTGTACCAATACACCTCGATGCCTTTTGGTGCAGCTGGAGCTACTTCTGCGTTCGTAAGAATCATGGACTACGAGTTACGGCACTTGCAGCATTGCACGGTGGCGTACGTCGATGACGTAGTGGTCTATACGGATTCCACGCCTGAGCAGCATTTGAAGGACGTTGAGGATGTACTTCGCACCTTGGGGGATGCTGGCATCCGTTTGCATGCAGGCAAGAGCACTTTTGGTGCAGCCACGGTGGACTTTCTGGGCTATCGTATTGGCCACAACTCCATTGGCGCACAAGAAGCCAAATGCAAGGCCATACAAGAGCTTCCAAGCCCTCAGGACAAGACTGGGCTCCGCTCGATCTTGGGTATGATGAACTACTACAAGGGCCTGGTGGGTGAGCCAGGGGGGCCAAACTACTCTGAGATGGCCCGCCCTCTCAACGACTTGCTCAAGAAGGAGGTCACTGACATCAAGGCAGCCTGGGGGAAGCAGCAAGATCAAGCACTCCAGGAACTTAAGGATGCCCTCTGTTCTGGGAGGTGCCTGAGGCCCA
Source organism: Cymbomonas tetramitiformis (assembly GCA_001247695.2). Classification (NCBI taxonomy): domain Eukaryota; kingdom Viridiplantae; phylum Chlorophyta; class Pyramimonadophyceae; order Pyramimonadales; family Pyramimonadaceae; genus Cymbomonas; species Cymbomonas tetramitiformis. Next base: position 31,650 of record LGRX02035180.1, on the reverse strand, counting down.
TCGATTACGACAGACCTCTCATATTGTACACTGACTGGAGCACCTATGGCATTGGCGCAGTGCTGGGCCAGAAGGACGATGACGGGAAAGAGTACATTTGTATGGCAATCAGCCGATCTCTGAGTAAAACGGAGAGACAGTACGCCAGCTTCAAAGGTGAGATGCTCGCAGTGGTATGGGCAGTGCGCACGTTGAGGCAGTACTTGCATGGAGTCCACTTTACCTTCGTGACCGACCACTCACCGCTCACCACCCTGATGGAGAAGGCCGATCTCCAAGGGCAACATCTACGCTGGGCAATCAGCTTGCAGGAGTTCGACTTCACGGTGCAGTACCGTCCAGGAGCTAAGAACAGCAACGCTGACGTGCCGTCTCGCTACCCACTGCCGTCCACGACAGATGAGACTGGAGCAAGGCATGAGAGGGAGAAGGTGACTGCGTTTCACGCAGGCGTGGGGGAAGTTCACACGAAGGACTTCTGTGACCACTTGTGCCTTATGTTGGCTGGGGATGCTTCCCCAGGGGAAGAGGCCACGCCAGAGGCGCAGGTTGCCAACTACTGCAGGATGGCTGCCATGGAGCAGCTGGGTACAGGACCAGTGCATCGTCTGTTCGATTTGCACTACCACGAGGAATTAGAATGCAATCATGGGGACATGTTCGACACCGACTTGCCCGAGTTGGTGACCGACTCTGGGAGGCTAGCCAGAGCAGCTTGGAAGGCGCTGAGCCTGGTTAGGCCAACGCGAGGCACGCATGGCGAGGGAAGCCCTGCTGTGTACAGCAATGAGTACTTTGAAGGTGAGCGCATCCTGAAGCCCGAGAAGGTCGACACCAGGGTGCTGAGCAGCCGATTCTTCTCGCAAGCTCGGCAGGAAGGCGTGGTGTGCTACGAACCATGTGGAGGCCTATGTGCTGGGTTGGAAATGTTGCTCCGCAGTGGGATGAAGGTGGATCGCTACCTGTATCAGGACATATCCCCGAGCAGTCAGACGGTTGCCAGAGCCAGGTGTGCGGCATTGCTGAGACGATACCCTGACCTCATCTCGCCCCATGCAATAGAGCTTGGGGCTTTACCCCAAGACCTGCGCGAGACCACCAGCGCCGACTTCATACGAGCAGGAGCTCTTCAAGGACGCCAGTGGGTCATGGTATGTGGGTTCCCATGTCAGGATCTCTCCCCTGCTGGAACACTCACAGGCCTGGATGGCAGGCACAGCAAATTATTTTATGAAGTGGTCAGGCTTCTGTCCACACTCCAGCAGCTGCAGCGGCAGAGGCCTCCAGGTTATATCCTGGAAAATGTTTCTCCGTTGTCGCACAGACCTGGAACCAAGATCAGGGACGAGGTGTTCCCGTACATTGCCAGCGTCATTGGCAGACCAGTGTCCTTTGATGCAGCACAAGCAGGCGCCTACGCACATCGGTTGCGGGCGTATTGGAGCAACTTGTTCCAGAGCCACCAGTTTCGCTCCGTCATGAGCAAGGTGGTGAGACCAGAAGGACGAATTGTATCGTCAATCATATGCAAGGGCTGGCATCCCAGGCCAGTGATAAGGACAGACCGCGCGCCTCACTACGTGGTGAACGTGGTGGGAGAACCATTGAGGGCATTACCCACCATCATGGCGACGCAAGGGTCAAGAGCGTTCAGAAGAGCGAGGATGGGCACCGTGGTGCGCAACCAGGACGGCGAAGACGCCGAGGAAGAATCTCGAGAAGTTAACCTCGAAGAGAAGACGCGAGCCATGGGCTACAGCGCAAGTGAGCTACGCATGGCCGATGGCCTAAGTGACGTAGAATTGGCGAGCATTCTGGGCCTGGCCATGGATCGCAGAGCAATGGAACTGCTGATGGCAGTCGCAGAAGCAAGCAGGAAGGGGCTTCCTCACAGCAAGGAATCCCCAGAGGCGGAGAATTCCCCAGGACAGCCCATCGCTGTAGACAACAACCGGGCAGACCACGAGAGGTCGGACCTTCAGCAGAGGGAAGCTTTGCTGGCGGAATGGGTTGAGAATTCGAACGCATACACCCAGCAGGTGGCGAAGACTATGACCCATCGCGACTGGGAGGAGAAGCTGCGGATAATGTGCTCGCAAGGGCAGAAAGGCGCAGAAGGAATTGGAGCCCAGCGACAGAAGGCTGGAACCAAGAAGAAGAAGAAGAACGAGTGGCAGCTTTACACCATGGCGCAGTATCGTCAGAGGCATGAGAACCACTTCGTGAAGGAGGGCGCGATCCCAGCAGCGCACGTGGATGTGCCTGCCTGGAGTCCGCCTACCAGAGAGTCAGAGATGAGGCTCCCCAGGTTGACGTGTACCACCAGGTTCGAGGACCTGATGGCCAGCGTGGCCGAGCAGCAGGCAGATCGTGACAAGCATCGAGATGTACACGATGATGCATGGTGCCTCAGATGGTTGAAGTCCAATGGTAGAGTGAGGTTGCCCGAAGAGGAAGTTCGTCGAGTAAGGAGGCGAGCAGCACGACATCGATGGGACGAGGCCACGGACGAGATCTACATGGTCACTATGTCGGGCAAGGAGGTGAGAATACCTAAGCCTGCTGACCGTCTTGCGTTGGTCAAGGAATACCACTCCAGAACAGGACATTGGGGCATAAGGCGGACGCAGCATCTTTTGTGGCAGCGCCATTGGTGGGCCGACTTGAAGAAAGACGTGGAGGCTGTGGTCACTCAGTGTGAGACCTGTCAGCGTGTGAAGACTCATTATGCGAGAGAGGAGGCATGTTTGTCCCCTCTTGAGATCGTGTCGTTCATGTATCGCTGGTCGCTGGATCTGGCATGGCCCTCGAGGAGAGAGACCAAGTCTGGTAACAACCGAGTGCTCATCATGACTGAGCACTACACCAGATTCATAGTCTGCGTGCCCATTCCCGACAAGGAGGCGAGCACCATCGCAGCGGCATTTCGCAGCCATGTCCTGGCTGTGTTTGGTGCGCCAGCAGAATGCTTGGTGGATGGAGGTAAGGAGTTTGAAGGCGAGTTCAAGCAGTTGTGCAGAGATTGCCTGATTGAACGACGAGTCACCTCACCAGACTCACCAGAAGGCAATGGGCTGACCGAGCGAGTGGTACGCACTATGAAGTTCTGCTTTAAGAAGCTTGCCTTGGAGAAGGGTCTCGATTATGAGTGGGATGAGCAGCTTTGGCCACTGGTGCTGAGCTATAATGCAGCACGCCAGGAGTCCACGGGGGTGGCGCCGTTCACCATGTTGTTCGCCCAAGAGGCAGTAGTGCCGCCTGATTTGAAACGGGCACCCAGCATAGATTTTGCTGTGGAGGTCGAAGATGAGAAGGATGCCAGAGTCAAGGACCTCCTCCAGAGAGCACAGGTAGTGAGGCGACTGATGGTACACGCTGGTTGCAGCCTGGAGGTCGCGCAGCAACGTGACACATTACATTACGAAAAGAGAAGGGGTGGGGGTTACGAGCCTAGTCCACACCAGTTCAAGGTGGGTGATTTCGTCTATATCAGGCAGAAGCCCCGCAGCGGCATGGAAGTCGCGACCAAATCCGCCATCCTGAAGCTGGTCAAGATACAGCGAGATGGTGTGGTGGTGCTTGAGGACGCCACCAAGTTAAGAGAGAAGAGCACCGTGCAGAGCATCGCGCCATGTCACCTACAGGTGAAGGATCAGTATGACTGCAGTGCAGCCGTTCCCAGTAAGCACCTAGCATGTGAAGTTTGCAGGAAGACCGATGGGGAGGCAGAGATGCTGTTGTGTGACACGTGCAACAGGGGGTATCACTTGTGGTGTTTGACCCCAGCACTGGATGGAGTACCAGAAGGTGAGTGGCTATGCCCCATGTGCTCAGGCACGGGGAGGCAAGCCGCCAATGCCGAGGTGCAGACCCAGAAAGACGAGAGCTCTGGTGCCCTAGAGGACAAATTGGGCATGAAGGAGCAGCAATTGAATGAGAAGCTGTCGGCGGAGATGCGCCTGTTGCCAGCAGACGTGGGTCCTCGTCGGGTGGTGAAGGGAGACACGTTCCAGCCTTGGCATGCCATTTCATCGAGAGAGATGCTGTTGAAAGAGGAGGACATGTTCTTGGGCATGCCAGATCAGATTGATTGGGGAAGGCAGGACAAGCTCTCTGAGGCTGTGCAGATCTTCATGCCAGGGCATTGGAATGAGGGGCATCGCACGGTGCTGAGCAAGAAATATCGGGAACAGAAGGCCTTGGCAAGGCATCTGAGGGATGCACCTCTTGTGCCTGCGTTGGCTGAAGAAGAAGTTGAAAGACGAGGAGAGCTGAGACACATGACTAAGGCTCAGGTGAGAGAAGCCAGCGCGCTACAGTGGGGGCTTGAACTGGTCATCACAGTGCCCTCTGAGGTGAGGCGTTTGGCGACAGAGGTGGACTGGAAGTCCGTCGATGGCGTATGGGACCCATGGGCAGGCACTGGGGTCGTCAGTGAGGTGATGGTGGAGCAATGGCCGCAGTTGAGATTCATGAACAATGACTGGAACTCTCAGTTGGGCTGGTCTGAGGCGCATGACGCACTTCAGCCAGGTAACTATCGTATATGGAAGGAGAAGTATGGTGTCTGTGACGCAGTGGTGACTTCGCCTTGGTTCGCAGCGCTGGATATCGCATTTCCGTTGGCAGTAATGGCCAGTCGTGTGGTGGCATGTGTCCACGTTCCATCTTATTACTTGACAGACATGACCGAGAGCAGGGCTGCGTACTTCAGAAGATTGAGTCAGACAGGTCGCTTGCATGTGATTGGGCATCTGGAACATGGACCTATTGGCCGCAGGTGTATGTGGGTCTTGGTGTTCAAGAACCCATTGATCAGAGCCAGAATGTTACAAGGCGGAGAAGGTGAGGGCATTGGTATGTTCACTTTCAGTTTGGGCAAGTTCATGGCAGATGGTGATACGACCCAGTATGCGGAGCAAGCCCACATTTGAGTCTGTGCTACTGCACGCAGCAGCTACAGATGGGGGATGTTGGAATCTGGGCTTGCATATAAGAGTTCAGCGTTCGATAACAGGATATCGGAATTTTAAAAATTTTGTAGCTCTACGATCTTATGCTGTGTTGAGAGTTGCTCGTACAGTCACCGGCACCAGTGAATATTAATGATGCTTATGATCAGTCGCGAGTGTTAAGTTCGTTCGATTCCGAGATGGTACCATCATATGCACGCGTTTGCGACAGCTGTAACAAACGCCGGCTTCTCATGGTACCGCGCCGGGTTTGTTCAGCTGGTGACACGCATGACAGTGGTGACAGTATGACAAGCTTCGCGAAGATGACCATCTGTGAGATGCAGACTTGTCAGAGAAGATATTGTCAATATCAGGTTACTGAGGAATGATACGATGACGACGGCAGTGACTCCTTTGCCACTGACGTGTCAGTCAGAATGTGTTAAACGGTAACAGTATTAAAGCTGGCACGGAATAATGACTTTCCATTGGCCAGATGAAGATTCGAGGGCTAGAACCCGTTACAGTTTTGGGAAATGTGACAGAGCATTGAGAGATAAGTGACCTCTGACCGAAGGTCAGACTAGTGGACTCATTATTGTTTTGCCTTCGCAAGTACTAGGTGGCTGTTCGCGTGCCAGTGCTAGAGTGCTAAGACAGTTCTGCTCACAGCTTTTGTACACACAATAATTCGTATTTTGTGATATAATATCAATTTTGACGGATATATTTTACTGCTGTTTTCATACTTTTTCATGTTGGAATCTGGGCTTGCATATAAGAGTTCAGCGTTCGATAACAGGATATCAGAATTTTAAAAATTTTGTAGCTCTACGATCTTATGCTGTGTTGAGAGTTGCTCGTACAGTCACCGGCACCAGTGAATATTAATGATGCTTATGATCAGTCGCGAGTGTTAAGTTCGTTCGATTCCGAGATGGTACCATCATATGCACGCGTTTGCGACAACTCTGTCCCCTGAGACACGGCAGCAGCAGGGAACATGTCAAACTTTTATGTCGTACGGCCAACACTCAAAATTTCCATCTGCCAAGTTTCGGCCATCTCGGCCAAAATCTAAAATTGCCCGCCGCAGGTGCAAAATTTTAATTTTAAGTATGACAATATCATTAAAATCGCACAATTTCGGAAAATTTTACAAAATTTTACATAATTCGTCTCGGCCAACAAGCAAAAGCACCCTCGGCCAAACCTCGGCCACAGCCTTCATCGTACGGCCACAGACCGGCCATAGGAGGTTGATATGTTCCCTGGGCAGCAGGTGCTACCGTTGTTTGCTGCTGCAGGTGGTGCCGGTGCTGCGGCGGCTGCACCTGGTGGTGGGTCTGCTAATTGGACTTCGGTGCATGGCGGTGTACCCGCGGGCGGTGTTCCTTAGACTTTCTGGATGTGTGCCAGTCTGGTGGTGACTGGTACGTACACGGGACTTCTTTGTCAACAACAAGGTCGACACTCTTTTATTTGTTTCTGATATGACATTTGTTTCGGTACACGCATACTCTTGGTATTACGATTAGCGGCACATATTATGTGCTTTGCGGCAGCATGCCACTGGTTAGAAACTTGCTCTCATTTAGATCAGAATTGCACAGTAGAACTGTATATCGGCCAAGTGCCATTGACTTTAATGCTGACCTCACTATCTGCTAGTCACCACACTTATGTACGGAGGTGGTGTGCTGAGATATGTGTTTCGGGCAGCCCGGACAGGCAGGCCCCTGACCATAGACTCTAGTGTGTCCGTGCATACCGTAGCGACTTAGCAGCAGTAGTAGGAGTACAGTACCGCGCGTGACCGACCGACCGAGGTTTTAGGTTTAAGTTACCGCTCACTAATCATTATAACACTTTTTACACGCACTCAAGTGAACGGTGTACTGCATTCTGACACACCAGGACATATTAGATATATCCCTCTACGGGGCCCGGTTTCCCCCCAGGTTTTCTAAAACCTCTAACCGGTTATACGGCGCGGTTGGGTGTCAGGTTTATAACCTGGGTCACAAAAAATAACCTAATTTAGCGACGAAAAATCATATTTTTTCGTGTTAGAAAACCGGGTTTCTATTACTTAAAACGTTCTATTTTATGGGAAATAACCGCCACTTCTTTCTAAAATACGGGATCGGACTGCATATGGTGTTCACAATTTACGATTTCACACAGCGGTGACACGGTTCGAGATGAAATGCAACATACTCTTGGACGAGGATTTTATCGCTTCAAGACGACGCTTCGGTGGCCAAGCACAATCAAAATCACAATCACACTATGGCTTGGCGCAGGGCCCTCACTGGGCTTCGCCATCTACCGCCCAAATTCGATACTATTGCGACATTCCCTCTAGCTAGGGCTCTTCCTCTACCTCTCGCGGTTTGACCCAGGGCGACAACGTCATGCCTCGATAAGCGTTCCGCGACAGTCTGCGAATTCAAGACGCAGACGGAACCCCAGGGTCCGGGACTCTCGGCATCAGCAACAACGTCGCTTGCAAGCAGTCTTCTGTTCGCACCTACTTTAAGTACATAAGCAGCGGGCGTGTGGCTGACCTGGTGTCTTATCATTTATAAAACAAGCTCTTCAGTATGATAGTTTATTTTTGTTATAATAACCGGGTTATTGAAGAAGAAGAAAACGGGGAGGTTATAACAGGTTATACGGCGCGGTGGGGGTTTTGGGTTATAACCCCGGGTTACTTGTTTTAAAACGGGGGTCTTACAAAACCTAGGTCTCCCCGTCTATCTCGTTGATGGACTTGGCGATACAACATAAACTAAGGAACGAAACGTCAAATGTTGTCTCCGTCTCGGCTGCTTGCAGGATTACCGTGGGCGATATGCACACCTAAAACCTGGCGACGCACACAAGCGGACCGTTACGAGTCTAAAAATAACACTACGAAAAGTGTAAAAGCCGGGGGAGCGTGCTATTGACATATGATATGCATGCAATGCGCGTTCATACAACCCAGCAGGGTGAACGGTGGTGAAGCAAGTTCATTCAATTTTGAATTCAAGGTGGGTGGGTTAGATCATTCAATTATTCAAACAATCGGGTCATTGAACTGCTTCTGCGCAAGCGCGTATACCGAAAACGGTTTCCACATGCGAGTGAACATATCAGTCATACGATCGATGCACAATATATTTACATCTCAGTCGTCGCCGTCGGATGGGAAATGCCAACGGTTCGCTTCTAGTGGTACGAATCAGTCAGATCTTTCTGTTACAACATTGCGAATGATGCACAGGTTTGAAGGAAACCAAGAATATTGCGAGTTCAGTAATCAAGTCGTTCTACTGCCCGAGCATTGAGGGCTTCTGCCATTTCTTCTTTCATAGTTGACACCACACTTGCTGCTTCCCTCTCGCTCGAGGCGCCACTAATTGCCCTTTCAGGATACACCCAGACACAGGAAAAGTAAATAGCATCGTAATTCTAAGTGATTTATGTCATCTAAGTGAGTTGAGTCAAACCTTAGGATGCCACAAAATAGTTTCATAACATAGATTGCTATGACTATGGCGAATATTTTTGCTTCTCTCTCCAACTGTGTACACGCAGTGCTCCTCGCGTGTCTCAAGCAATATCACTGAATGTTGACCCGAAAACAGGCATGCTGTGCTCCAAAATGTGCAGTACCGTATAGAACCCTAACTTTGAAATAAGCACGCCTGCCCTTGCCCGATGGCTGCCCTTCAACCTACAAGAGTGTTTTATGATACGGATGAGTGGTGGCGTGCCAAGCAGGAGCACCTGATGACGGCAACACCGTCGGCCCCAGCATGAACTACTTCACCCGCGTTGTATGCCTCAATGCCTCCCACGCCAATTAACCAAGGACTCGGGCCAACTGAAGCGCTGAAGTGGGCGCGCATCAGCTTCATTAACTCGAGGCCTTCCACCTGTGTCTTCTCTGGATGCGTCTGAGATGGGAACATCGTACCGATCTGTTGGTGGAAGGCAGCAATATCCCTCGCCGCCTTGCAAGCACTCTCAGCAGCACGCTACACAGTTCACTACACTGTACCAGGGATCAGCCATATGTCGCCTGATTTGCTTTCTTTGAGGTGGGGATTACAGCACTCTGCACGATCTTGCCACACTGCTGCATTCAAATGAGTACACAGTTGCTCACACAGTTGCTCCGCAAGAAAAATGCCCTCTTGCGGTGTCCTCGCTGGTGAAGTCTGTTGTTCGATCTTGCATGTTTCTTACTAGTCTTGACTTGTTCAAAGTCTTGGGTCTAATACGCCAAAGTGTTAAAATGGCAGCTACAAAGCCTTTTTGGACTGTACGAACTATACCTGTAAGTAGTCAACCTGGTCGCAGAATTGCACAGCAGCCTCTATGCTATGGGCTGATCGTCCAATAAGTAGTGGGTTCACCCCCCGAGAGCTTAGGGACATGAGAGCGTCTGAGGCATCCACGGCTTCCGGGAAATGAACGCCTGTTGCGTCAGATGCCAGTGCAGCCTGAGAATACCCTCGCCGCCAACCACTTCATCCAGATATTCGACAACGATACTGCCAGAGATTGCTTGGCCGACAGTCACAAGGCAGGTCGACAACGAAAATAGCCAGAAATCTATTCCCACGACCGAGCGATAATGGAGTCCAACAGAGGAGAGATACAAGTGAGCACCTCACAATCGCTGTTGATCATTAGCAAGGCACGTCCTTCGATGTGTCGTTGCAAAGTGCTCGCAAGATGTGCCCGACTAGCGTTGCCACTCTGCAAAGGTGCCACACCATAAAACAAATTCAATGGGCCATGAACCATAATTTTTTGGTCAACAGAACATTTCGTCAGTTTTGGCCATCGGAACATTACACACTCCGTCATTCGGACAGCACAAGATCACGATACACAAATTCAGTATTTAAATGTCGCGACGGTAAACGCCATGTTAAAAGTCGTTTCTCACTCAAGGGAGGGCGAGACAACGGTTCGTTCTGTCTTAACAAGATGAGCGTATCAGAACATAGCAAAGTAATCTCTGTCTTCGAAATTTCTCCAGTGCAATCTTGCAGCAGGAACCATCGCACAGCAGTCTTTGACGACTGACCGATTTGTCAGTGAAGGACAGTTTTCATTATGCTTCGACACTGATATAGGAGAAGCAAAGTAGTCTCATATCACGCGACGAATTGGGGAAGTTCGTGTCCGAACCTTTTTGTCACGAACCTGCACGACGTTCACTCCAGCTTTGACGGCTGCATCTACCAATTTGCAATACTGTTCGAGATCTGCTGAAGGTTTTCGGCAAATACCATCTGGAGTAATATGCACCAATATTGGAGGTCGAATAATAGAAGTCATATCAGCAAGAATATGCTAATAATATGAAACTCGATTGTAAAGTAAAAACCCCGCGGAATAGAACGAAGAACGATCTTGCATTCGCTTTGACGTGACTCGAATTGTTGTGAAAAATAAGCAAACTCTACAGCTACTTCCACATATCTCACACCTCGAGGATTAACATACACGTTTAAACTGCCAATCCCTTTCCTGTACTGACCTGTTACTCTGTATATACAAGGCAAACCCAGTTCCAAATTATCAGCGCTTCGCGGCTTCCAGACCTGTGCAAGTTGCTTTTGTTCGTTTCGTGTTACCCCTCTCGACCCCCACGCCAGCCCTCGCCTGCTCTTTTCGTCTCTTCGAAAGAAGGATGAAGCATGAACCCGCCGCGCTCCCGCCAGTGTGACACAGCGCAGCGCAGCGCCATCGCCATCGCCAGCGCCAGCTCGTGTCCCGCCCCGCCCCGTATCGCGTTCCACGTATGCCCCGTATCGGCGTGTGTCTAATGTCATTGTCAGGAACTCAGGATATGTGACACACTTTCTGACATATGATATCCAATCATATGTCTCATTGTTAAGGAAGTAAACGAATCGTCATGCGGAAGGTGTCGCGTCATGTCGCGACCGATCGCGACATATCGCGACTGGATTGTGTCATTGTCATATTATGTCATCATAACGAATCGCTAGCGTTTATACAAGTGACAGCTGTGACACGCACCATTCTATTCGTATTGACCATCGCGATCGGATCGCATCCAGTATATTCTTAAGGCCAGAAACGCCGGAAATTTCTGGTGGAGCGATCGACGTTTCCGGTGGATCCGACCAAATTTCCCACTGTAACAATAGCCAAACACTCGCTTTTCTGGTGGATCGGACGGCGGGAAATCGGTGGCCTTGGACCAAAGAACAACGCTGACCGCATCGTTGACCATACCGTATAAAAGCTGAACAGCATCGGCATGTTCCACTGATGAGAGACTCAGACTCGAGACTGTGTCACATTGCACTCGAGACTCGACTGTATTTAGTATTAATTTGGATTTCGGAATTTTAAATCCAATACGTTCAAAATAATATACTTGCGTGGCGATCTTTTATTGGTAGTATTCCGATGTGTTAAAAATATAAATACCAGTTGCAACCTTGCAAGTGTTTTCAACTTCCAACGGTGCTTATTAATTCGGGATTCTGCTTCTCTAAGGTGTTAGGTCAGACAGCGAATTATCCTCGTCAGATTTTCATCTAGTAAATACTATTGGTCTCATTCATATTCAACTCTTCTGCGGTTGGACAATCGGCGTGGCGAAACGTGATGTGGCATAGTTGATCGGAATTTGGAAAGCAAGCGCCAACCTAAGGGGACGCCCCCTCGCCCTGATTTGAAGAGTTATTCGATATTCCCTTCCGCTCGCCTTGCAACCGACGAAATCCTCGTCCTCAAACGTTCCACGAAATTTTGAATAGCAGTGTCACAGCACAAATATATGTTATATCGCTGAACCGTAAGTGAATTTGCACGCTCGCCATCCTCAGTGTACGCCACTTTCAGTAGCAACGTACAAGGCAACGTTAATGCCTGTCGACTGTTGAAAACTGCTGGAAACGTTACTTGTTGTTCAATATGGACGTGAGTTCTTACGCTTCACATAGATCTTTCTTTCTTGCTTCCTGTAGCGATGATTTCGCTTACCTCCAAACTGAACTTTACACTCTGTTTTGTTGTTACCTTCGGTATTACACGCTCACGCTTTGTCAGGTGCTTCAATCCTTATCGCGTGCTCCTCGAAAGATAGGTCTTCGTAGCTTGTTTCCTGACGTGACTGTTGTGCACTCTCTTAGGGTGGCGGAGTTTATATCCCTCCTGAGAGTAACGTAGCAACTGCGTACAACATCGAGGTGAAGAGCCTTACAAACTTCTTAAGTCTGGCAAAATCACCTGTCGAACACGCAACAGTTATTCTAGACAGAGCCACGCGCAAAGTCTGCTTTTCTGTGTTTTACAAACAAGGGGGCTGTAGTAGTGCCAAGACTCTGTTATGCACAGTAAATCTTGAACCAGGATCAGGAAACGAGAGAACTCTGTCTGATCGTCGCTTTTTCGACGTGCCGGTTCTCTTGGCTCTTTGAAAAGTCGTTACCGTTTCCACACTTACTACCGTCCGCCGGGGGATTTGTGGGATCATGTCGGTATCCTGTTGATATAATCGCACAGCACAACTTGTCGCATTCTTTAGTATATTACATGCTACTTTCCTTTGTGTTTGGGGAATTCTGTCGTGTCTTCTCTCCTAAAAAAATGTGAGCGCACGATACAGGGCCAAGCGGTCGGCGAGGAAAACATACGTCGCCCCATTCCAAGTGGTGCCTTGAAGGTAAATGAATTTCACCGCAGATCTTTTGCGCAACCTGTCGCATAACGAGTGGGTCATGATCATTCTTCGTTCGATGCAAAGGGTGTCGCGTTTGATATGCGCACATAACTGTCCAGGGTTTGCCTGGCAGCGCTCGGGGTAATATGGAACTCTCTGCGGCCACAAACTTCGCTGATATCACAGCACTTGGGCATGAAATTGCAAGCGCATCCTCAATCACCCGACGCATTCCCTGACGCATGCTGTGATCATCATGGCTGGGCGAGGATACCCGCATCCACAATAGCGTTGTCAGAACCTCCGCACACGAGCAAGAAATCCACTACACCTGAGAATCTGAGCGTCCTTGCGAGCGCTACTTTGCGGCAAAGCCCCTGTCCTCTATGTATCGCGAACGAGCGTTGCTTCTACGTGGCCCCATGAAACCCCCCTCTGTACCTCGCTTACGCCCCTCGCCCGATCTTTCGCTCGCGCCCTTTCTGGTTTTCACATCCTTCGCTTGGGGGCCTCGAGCAGACGAAGCTATGCACGAAATTCATGGCCACGGGCGCATGCCCATATGGTGCGAGGCTGCTCTTTGCACCCGCTGTTCTTGTGTTTCTTGCTGACGTGGCTCCGCGATGAACATGCGTTCTTGCATGGCTCTACTCTCACCACGTCACAACACGTCACCCTTGGTTCAGACAACCCTCAGCGGTCTTTTACTGCCTGCCTTCGGCCGCGCAGCTCGAACAGGCACTGCACCAACCTGCATCCGTCCTGAAGTCTCGAGCCTTGTGCACGCTGCAGATCTCCAGTGAAGCCCGCCTTCCTCGAGGCGGGACATCGTAGGTTTGGGATCATCGGGGCTTGACGACGAAGGTCCCCGGGTGAATAGCGGAAGAGCCTCTCAATGAAGGGGCCCCGAGCGTCCTCGGGTTGTGGGAACTAAGAAGCTCTTGCCACGACATCAGGCTATTGCATTTCTTGCACGTTTCTAAGCGCTTTAGGTGCTGCCTGCTAGCCGTTCTCCGCCGACCGACCGAGGTCGTGTGGGGAAGGTAGTGCCCACGTGCACCACGGGCGGTGCCTAGTCCGCGTAGGTAGTGCCCAAAGCGGCAGCGCTCAGCGTCGCTGGAGGCCCTTCAAATAGACCTTATGCACTCGCGTCAAGAAGCCGCGTGCTTCCTGGAGTTCACAGAGCTTGGAGCGGTGTGTCGGAATCTCAGGCATGTCCTGCAACTTTGCGCACGGGGAGGCTGATCTTCGACAGAGCAATCATATCACGGTAACGGGCACCTCCCCCCTTCACGGCGCCATGATATGCCTGCCGTACCTGGCCGTCGTGTTCTTTCCATCCAACGCAATAGGCACCAGTTCCTCACGCCGTCCGATTGCAGCCTGCAGTGCGCTGCGCATAGGCACCCGGGCCACAACACACCTGCCCGATCATGCCCCCGGAACTGCTTGGCTGTTAGGTGATGCAGTGGTGAATCTGCACGCCGAAGCACAGGTCCCTTCAGGCGAGCACCGCACGGCCACTCCGCCTGCTGTGATTCACTGGGCGATGGGCCTCAAACCCTTTCTAATGGTATGCATGGGTTCGGCGCGTGCAACTTGTGAGGGCGGCGCAACTCACCGGCAACCGTCAGCTGATTCGGCAGGACCCTGATGTACTAGCGGCACGGAAGCAGCGGCTGTGCAATAAACATTCCACGCCCCAGGGTTGCCCCTACGGTGATCGATGTAACTTCGCCCATGGTACGTGTTCTTCTCAAGTCTCGGGGCTAACTCCACACGCCTGTTTCGCCATGAGTTCACGTTCGTCGGCGGTAACGTCTTTTGTGGCCGTTGTAAGTCCTCGAGTTGCTGGAAGCGGCCGAGGCATGTCGGAGGCTGCCATCGTCTAAAATCTGTTGGGTAGGATGATGCCTTTCCAGGCATCTTCATATTCCTCTCACTGATTGAAGGCCGTAGACACTCAGTTTTTGGGCGCCGGTCACAACTGCTGTGTGTCCGTGCTCTTCTCACTGAGGAGCCAAAGTCCGATATAGATGCCAGAAGCATGGGTTGTGGAGCTGGCTTTCTTCATCAACCCCTGGTTTAGAAGGGAGAGGCTCCAGGACCCTTCTTCATCAACCCTTGTCTGGTTGGGAGCTGTTGTTTCTTTCTTTCTTCAACCACACCCTGGTTTAGATGCGAGAGACGCCCCGCTCCCTGTGTACACTGGCAGATCAACGGGCGGGGCGTGCCATGCAGGTGCGCACGAGCTGGTCACGACGGGGGCCAAGCAGGGTAAGTCTACTTCTGACCCGACGAAAAGTTGATAAATGAAGGGCACGCCACTAGGCAAGGGAGTTTCCAGCCTGCCTGCCTGCTGCACCAAGGGGTCTGGAGGCATGCGCGAGCGCCGCCTGCCTGCTGCACCAAGGGGTCTGGAGGCATGCGCGAGCGCCGCCCGCCTGCTGCACCAAGGGGTCTGGAGGCATGCGCGAGCGCCGCCTGCCTGCTGCACCAAGGGGTCTGGAGGCATGCGCGAGCGCCGCCTGCCTGCTGCACCAAGGGGTCTGGAGGCATGCGCGAGCGCCGCCTGCTGCACCAAGGGGTCTGGAGGCGTGCGCGAGCGTCGCCTGCCACCGCTGCACCAAGGGGGTCTGGAGGCATGCGCGAAGCGCCGCCACTTCCTGCTGCACCAAGGGGTCTGGAGGCATGCATGAGCGCCGCCTGCTGCACCAAGGGGTCTGGAGGCATGCGCGAGCGCCGCCTGCCTGCTGCACCAAGGGGTCTGGAGGCATGCGCGAGCGCCTGCCTGCTGCACCAAGGGGTCTGGAGGCATGCGCGAGCGCCGCCTGCTGCACCAAGGGGTCTGGAGGCATGCGCGAGCGCCGCCTGCCTGCTGCACCAAGGGGTCTGGAGGCATGCGCGAGCGCCGCCTGCCTGCTGCACCAAGGGGTCTGGAGGCATGCGCGAACGCCGCCTGCTGCACCAAGGGGTCTGGAGGCATGCGCGAGCGCCGCCTGCTGCACCAAGGGGTCTGGAGGCATGCGCGAGCGCCGCCTGCCTGCTGCACCAAGGGGTCTGGAGGCATGCGCGAGCGCCTGCCTGCTGCACCAAGGGGTCTGGAGGCATGCGCGAGCGCCGCCTGCTGCACCAAGGGGTCTGGAGGCATGCGCGAGCGCCGCCTGCCTGCTGCACCAAGGGGTCTGGAGGCATGCGCGAGCGCCGCCTGCCTGCTGCACCAAGGGGTCTGGAGGCATGCGCGAACGCCGCCTGCTGCACCAAGGGGTCTGGAGGCATGCGCGAGCGCCGCCTGCTGCACCAAGGGGTCTGGAGGCATGCGCGAGCGCCGCCTGCCTGCTGCACCAAGGGGTCTGGAGGCATGCGCGAGCGCCGCCTGCTGCACCAAGGGGTCTGGAGGCGTGCGCGAGCGTCGCCTGCGTCCGCGCGCCCGCCGGCCCCAAAGCACACGGCAGTTCACAGTGTGCAACAAGGCGGAAGGGAGAGCAGCTCACCGTGACGCGCAATGTTCCGCGAGTGCTGCGAGCTGCGCCTGAGGGGCTTTGAGTGCGGAGGAGGGGGGGGTGCGTCATGCCAGTTGCTGCCGAGGGCCCGCGCATCCCGCAAGTCACGACGTACGCAGGAGCTGCACCAGCAGTAGAGGCCCCCGGTGACATGTCTCAAGCCTTCAACGGTAGGGCTTGCCCCTGCATCCCTGTGATTGGCTTGCCCCTGCATCCCTGTGATTGGCTTGCTGCTGCATCCCTGTGATTGGCTTGCTGCTGCATCCCTGTGATTGGCTTGCCAAGCTTCCCTGCCAGGAATCGAGTTGGGGAGAGGCTGTGGGCAGTGCTTGGGGATGCGGGAGATGGTGCATGCGTCATCAGCCCAAAGGTAGTGGAGGGCTATGCGTGAGTGGGGGGCTTACCCGGCGGCCGCAAGGGCTGGCTGGCGCCGTCGACGCAGCGCAAGGTGTGGGATGCAGATCGTCGAGCATGTGAATTGGAAGTGGCCAAAATGGAGACGGGTGTGGGCGGGGGGGTCGCGTTTAATAGCAGGAGGTATGGCACAGCCTTTCAACTTCAAGACCAAGCTCTGTAACAAGTGGCAGGCGGGAATCTGTCCCTTTGGCAGCAAGTGCCACTTCGCTCACGGGAACATCGAGATCAGAGATCGCCAGCCCTTGCCAGGGGGAGATGTGCCTGGTGCTCCAAAAGGGTACCCCAGGCCCCTCGTCGTTCCTTGGCTCACCCTTTGTATAGTCAGGTCGGGAGAGTGGGTGTAATAGTGGGCTGCAAAGCAGTCCATGTTCCACGCCCGGAGTACTAGCGGCAGGCGCATGGCGAAGGGCTGGCCGAGGGCGAGGGGCATGCGGAGGATGGGGCCACTGCAGGGGAACATGCAGAGCGCAGGGGGGATGCACGGGGTCCTTGCGGGGCTCTGCAGGAGGTCCTCGGGCATGGGCAGGGCGGGGGTTATCCTGAGGCATGACCTGCAGAGGGGGCATGCCAAGGTGGAATTTATACCGAGGGGTGGGCATATGATTGATATGGGGGCATTGCAGGATCTGCAGTGACCACCGCCGTTGATGCGGCTGGCATTGGAGCGTCCACAGAGAGCATATCCGATGGTCTCGCCGCGGATTTGGGCGCGTAGAAGGGCAAACACCTAGCACTTAAAAAGCGGTGTGTGCCTCGCAGAGACTGGCAGGAGACCCTGAAGTATGTTAAGGCGGGCGCACCCCTGCCAGCCTCGCGTCCGCCTCCAACGGCGGTGTGTGCCTCCCTCCCCTGTGCTGTGCGCCCCGTACTGGCCCTTCCGCGCACGGCCACACAACATGCAGGTAAAAGGGTATAGCAAATGCCTCACCAGTTTAAAAGTGTATAGCAAATGCCTCATCTGCCTAAAAGGGTATAGCAAATGCCTCACCAGTTTAAAAAAGTATAGCAAATGCCTCACCAGCCTAAAAGGGTATAGCAAATGCCTCATTTGCCCAAAAGGGTATAGCAAATGCCTCACTGCCTAAGTGATTGGGGTCTGAGTCACGGTCTGGTGCATGTTGCGAGGCATTGGACACCGAGCTTGATGCTGGTTTTTGGGGCATCTGCTTTTGGGAGCTTCGTAGGTGCTTGCTGCGGTGGCAGAGAAGCTGGGGAATGGGGACTACGCGTACCAGGCCAACCCATACGGTGAGCGCGGCGTGTGACTTGTGAGCGGAGCGCGCAGCTTGTGTGAGTTGTGAGTGGAGCGCGCAGCTTGTGTGACTTGTGAGCGGAGCGCGCAGCTCCTCGCTGCAGCGAGTCGACAGACCTTGTTCACTGGCCACAACTTTAAGGTTGGCGGCTCTGGCACCAAGGTCGGCGAGTCTGACTCCACTGGGACAATCCATGGGTCTGACGTGGCATTGGAAAGTTCCGATCCCGCACCGGCTTGCTGCGTTCCACCAAAAGCTCTTGCCTCTGGGCTGAGGACCGTGGCTCCCCAGGGTAGGGGCAGTGGAGACAAGCTGAGACGGCTTGAGCTCGCGTCCCGCCGCCCCAGATGCTGCTGCGAGCCTCGGGACTGCTCTCTCACTTGGATATAAGGTGAGCGATGAGTGGCCCCACTGAGAGAAAGGGTGGGGCACGTTGCAGGGGACTACTTCGAGGAGGGTGACGAGCAGGACACAAACGCGGAAGAGGAGGAGGATGGGTGGCTCCTCGTAGATAGTAGCCCTAAGGACGCCAAGCCCACAGACGCCATCATGCTTGAGGTGCGCCGCGAGGAGCTTATGCAAGCAGCACCCCCGCCCAATCTTGACCAGTCGGCGGCTAGAATGGCTGCCCAGAAGTTGGCGGCAGTGACTGGAGCAGGCAAATGCAATGTCTCGACCGATGATGTAGGTTCTCAGCGCAAAATGCGGAGTAAGAGATAGGTGTGCACTGCTGATCCAACCCGTTGATCCGACGGTCCACAAGGCAGGCTCTGCAGCTATGGCTCAGAAGTTGGTCAAATGCGCCCGCTCTGAGCAGTGCCAACCATTTTCAAGGGTGGCCTGTGAACTGCAGCGTGGTGGAGCACGGATCTCACCGCTCGGACTTACTGCAGAATCGATACGGTCAATCAGGCGGGTTTATTGAACGCTTGATCTCAATGCGAAAAAGCACACCAGAGGCCATTCGAAAGAGGTTTCTTTTGTTTTCCATGCAGTGTGAGTGATATTGTCATACTCCGAGTCCAATGTGGATGCAACACTGTTGTGCTTGCTATGAAGGCCTGTCCTGGGGAAGAGAGCGCTGCGACCACCTCTTGAGGTGGCGCACCTTCCCCAGCATCGCACCCACTGCCCGGGCACACACAGCTGCGCCCTCCCCTGTGCTGGGCGCTGCAAGGCGGACCCCTTCCTGGCGGCTCAGCGCCGGCTGCTACCAGCCGTTGGCCAAGTCCGCGTCAGGTCCCGAGGAAATCCCAGCTTCTCTCCCTTCAGCCTCATCCTGGATCATCTGATACATCAGATTCCAACTCCACACCCCCAAATCGTCTCGCGCCACATCCATTTTCTTAAACCCTACAACGCCACCACCCGCCTGCCCCCCCCACCGCTCCCACAGC
>LGRX02035180.1:0-10991 GCA_001247695.2 Cymbomonas tetramitiformis | reverse complement strand
GCTCCAAGCGGCGCAGCCACAGCATAAAGCCGCTATACCTCGGAGCTCCTCTGCCCGCCACCACAGCCTCACCCCCTGTGCAGCCCCTCTGTAAACGACGCACGTTGCCTCCTGTCCACCATCTCCGGCCAAGGGGACTAAAGCGGATTGGCTTGTAGGAAGCCTGGGCCTACGCGTAGGGCAGCTCCCCGGCGAGTACTGCGGGTGTCAGCAGTACTCCACACGCCGAGGATGGATCATCCTTATCATGCATGGTTATTTGCCGATTGTACCCCGGCAGCTACACAACAGTTGCCCCCCTACGGCACCTAGGCATAACCCTGTTGTGGCATAACTTTCTGGCACCCGCAACCCAAGCACCTGCTGTTCCCAACTCCCTCTCCCGAAGAGCCAAGTCGCGTCCGTGTCTGTAGGTACCAAATGCAGGTGTCTGGGTCAGCTTATGTGCCCGAAGTGCTTTCACTCTGTCTAGCCTCTCTTGGTCACCGCCTTGTTGAACAAGGAGCGGGCGGCAGAGGGACGTCCGACGGCAGTCTGCTCCGGTAGCCGGTCATCGAACGGCAGTCTGCTCCAGTAGCCAGTCATCCGACAGCAGTCTGCTCCAGTAGCCAGTCATCCGACGGCAGTCTGCTCCAGTAGCCAGTCATCCGACGGCAGTCTGCTCCAGTAGCCAGTCTGTGCGCAAGTACCCAGGGACGGTCGCTCCTCTTTGCTCCTGCCCTTTTACCCGCCCTAAGAACCGCCCCCCACCCCCCTGCCCATCCCATTGCCTTTTTCCTCTACCTGGAAGACTGCCTACGGGGTGGTATCGAGTGCGGCCCGTGCGAGGGAGGCAGGGAATGTTCTAACCTCCCCTGCCCACTGAGCAGGACCCGCCCCAGCCAGAGGCACGGAGTAGCTGAAGCCTGCCTAGCCTGCTCGGAGTGATGAGGTCCCGCTGCCGAGGTGGAGTCGTCGGTCAGGCCCAATGGCATATCCGTCCACTGATATGAGCTGTAATGAATGGCAGTTTAATGACGTTCTTCCGGATGAATAGGATTCTGGTGGGGGAAATGAATGAAGTCAAATCGGCTGAGCCACCTGGCACCCTTCATCTTTAATAAGATAACCGCGGCGCGGCGCGAAGTCAACAGGATGACTACCGAGGACACCTGTCCTTTTTCACCACACTCCTATCCATCCGGATGACCTTCATTAGACTGCCATTCGTACTCATCTCAGCTCACATGACTGAGTCAGTGCTATCACCACTGGACCGCCTCTTGCTCGAGCTATGTGATGCGCACATTGCTCAGCTCGTCTCCCCGGAAGCCTCGGGTGTCCCGCTTGAGGTTCAGAGCTCCCACCCAAGCCTTCAGCAAATGCAGTTGCGAGTGCACTCTAGCCCGGGTCGCCGATGAACCTGCAGATCCCGTCTGCTGGCGGAGGTGCACTGGCGCGAAGCCGGCACACGTCTCTGCCACTCGAGGTTGCTCCGCCCCTGCTCAGTGAGCTTCACCTTGGTCTCCCAACTGCATCATCCAGCCTTCTGTGGATACAGCCTGGCTCCCGGCACGGCCAGGGATACCCAGGCCGGTATAGACGACGCGCTTATGCGCCGTTCACCCGCATTGCTCTCTTGGATGCCTCGCAGATCCGATCCAGCCCCATTCGGCGCCATGCTAGAAACTCTCTTTGGCTTCGTCATTGTCACCTGGAGCTCACACTACCTCAATTCCGCCTGCGGACTAAGGCAATTGATCCCCTCTCAAGAAATTCAGTAAAAAAAACTGTTTTTGCTGAATTTTTTTCGCTGGCTCCCATTGGTGGCCGAGGCGGCTCAGCACGCGCCCCATGCTCTCGCACCTCCGAGGCCTCCTCCGAGCTGCTTGCCAGTGCATGGCAAACCGTCCATGTGAGGTCCGACCCTCGCTGCATGAGGTCTTGCCTCACCCGGCATGGCTCCCCCAGTCTAGTGTCTCGCCTCCCAGCGCTGCCGCGCCGTCCATGCAACCACTTTATCGCCGCTCCACTGGCGCACCTCCGTATTGGCGCCCGCAGGAAACCGGTCAGCCTCGTCATGGGGAACGTAGCAGAGCTTTTCCTTTTCCCCCTTGCTGGTGGCTGCTGGTGAAGCAGATTCTTCCTCCACGATCGAGCAGTTGTGCATGCTGTTGGGCTCATTCATTGTCTCAACCATTGCTGACCGCCGTAGATCTTGCTGTTGGGCTCATTCATTTCCTCAACTGTTGCTGACCGCCGTAGATCTTGCTGTTGGGCTCATTCATTTCCTCAACCGTTGCTGACCGCCGTAGATCTTGCTGTTGGGCTCATTCATTTCCTCAACCGTTGCTGACCGCCGTAGATCTTGCTGTTGGGCTCATTCATTTCCTCAACCGTTGCTGACAGCAGCTCTTGCCGCGGTGCAAGTGTCTTCGCCAGATCCTCCTTCATCAGGAAGGAGACTTGAGTCAGAGCATTGAGGTTGGCAGTCGGGTCGTTAATTTTTTGCTGGGTCGGTGCCTACGGTTGCAAGCTTCCTCCCCCTGCAGTCAGCCATCCTGAATTCACAACCGGATTTAACAAAATTGGAGTTTATGCAGTCTATACCTCACAGGAATTCTGCTGTGTAAAATTTTGTCAGTTTCTTTTGCTGCAGCTTTTCGGACTCCTTTGTGTGCACGTGTCTGCATGTCAGGTCTCTTGGATTGAACGAACCGGCACTTGACACGTGTCTGCCCCTCAGGGCTCAGCTCGATCGGTGGCAATTTTTTGAACCCACCAAAATTCTGCGGGCTCCATTCTAAACAAATCCTCTTATCTTGAATCCAGATTATCAAGTAAAAAAGAAGAATACGCTGCAATTAGTTATTCCTGCGTTCATTAGACGACTAACATACCGTAGTCTTGTTAGCCGGCGCCGTGGCATCCAATGTGGACCCAGTGTTCTGTCATCGTCTTGACATCCCATGTCGATAACTTTTGGTGACTCGCAGGCTGAGGTGATGTCCCCAACGGCTGGGGAGGAGAAGAAGGGCAGAAGCGGTATTGAAAGTACGTTATACACAGTTCATTGCGATTTCACTTGCATGACGAGTGCAGTGAGCCGCTCTTGCATGCATGGGTAGATTAGTCGCTTCTGGCACAACTCACACAATCGGTTGCCGCATGCGCCTAGGGGCTTGGCTCATGCCCTAAATAGCGATTTGTCTGTATCGTTGTTGACGCGTCGCTGTCAAAGAGTTCAATTCCTGCCCTGTCAACATATGGAATGATTACTTCGAACAGACGTTGAGGGAAGGGATGCTTGGTACGGATGATCTGGATTGCTGACTTGGCAGGGTGGGGATGCATGCAGTAGGAGAAGGCGAGCTGCAGAAAGCGTAATTTGTTAATGTGGGATATCAAATCCATGAGATGTGACTGAGCCTTGCAGCTGGCAAGGCCTGTATGTCTATGCAGCTTCCCAGCTCAGCTATGCCATACAGCACCACTTATTTATAATTGCTAATCATATAGTATATAAAAGCATATCTAGATCCTGGCGTGTTGCCGAAGGTAGAACTCAAAATTAAAGGGCATGCATGGTAACTTGCAGCCTCCGTTCAAGGACACAAGTGACTTCATGACCATATTTCGGTAGTTTCACAAGGATAATGTCAGTGTAAGATGATGGGTGACATATTTGTACCTCACTAGTCGGGGATGGAATGTTTGTGTGCCTGTTTTGTTATGGGTGTGCATGTTATAGTGGGGGCTTTGCATTGAAAATGCCACATGCAAAACGGTGGGTCCAAAAAATGTTGTTTGTTAGAGTTATGGCTGTTTTTCGGTTTCAGAGTTGAGAACTTTTAAATTTCTGGCAGAAAATACAAGAAAAAAAATAAAGATGACGCCATCCTATATGATATTGACTGATCAGAAATTCAGCTATTGGCTAAATATATATATATATACATGCTGTAGCACGAAAGCGCCTTTAGCACAGATGCGTGTGGCTATGTCAGACAGGGATGATGCGATTACATATAGAAAACATATTTACTTTAGAGCTGTGTCATTGAGCACGGAAGAAGGCTATGCGGATAGGTAGTTTGGAAAACTAGAGGGAAATCAATAGTCTATGCACATGGGAGAAGCAGGAACAACTAGGTGAAATACTATGTGCTTTTGCGATTGCCATCGTCGGGGTTGCAGTGGATAGAGGTGTCGCTGTGATGAGATGTGATGTCAGAGATGTCGATCGGATGGCAATGATTGATGATGATGATGCTTCGGTTTCCCAAGCGAAGGAGACGGGAAGAGTCGCAGACGCCATGCGATGGCGCTGGCGATCGGCAGCGGCATCGGCATCGGCATCGGCATCGCGGAGGCCGGTGAGCGGTGACACAGCACTCGGAATTTGGGATGTGGGATGATATCAATGCCATGCCATTCCCAGATGCCATGTCATTTTTCGATGTACAAAAAGATCCCGAGCGTTGAAACTCATATATATTAGAGTTGTGACGGACGGAAACGTTCGGGGGAGCTGAGGAGCCCCCCGTTTCGTCGGATGCAAAATGCCATGACAATTTCTCGCACGCTCATCCGTATTACAGCATAATATATATGTGTGTGTGTGTGTGTGTGACTGGTGCAAGGTGTCATGGGGCAGATGACACATTTTCGATTAGGTGAAACATTGACGTTGGCCATTTAATGGCGTCATCCATTATAGGTGCAAGTGGGTGATGACAAAGACAAGCTGAGAAATAAAAACTGGGATTTGAGACCACACCGAGATTGCATGAAAATACATATCAACGTCGCTCGCAATTCGCTTACCTGTCGTGGTGTCGCTGTCGCATCGCTTCGAGCAGCGATACCTCGTCATCGCGTGTGCGTTGTGCATGCTTCACAGCGGCTCGCTTCACCTTGGCAGCCATAGATTCGCTCTTGTCGCCTTGGCGAACTAGCGCATGTCCCGGCTTAGGAGGGCGACCAGGCATCGGTTGTCGGCCTATAAGGTCCAAATGTTTTTCCAAGGGTTGTGCCAGGGGACAGTGACCATTTCAAGCCTTTCGATTAGCATATTGTATTCCTACCCAGTGGGGCCGCTCAGTGGAAATGGGCACCGAAAGGGACCCCAGAACCATTGACTGTGTTCTTTGGGGAGCGAGGGCATAGGTTCGATTATAGCTGGCAGCCTGTTATCGTCATGCCTTCTGGAGCGCTACGCCGCTGGGAGCGCTCGAGGGGCGGTGGTTGGTTTCTGGAAGACGCCACTCGAGCGAAGGAACCAGTAGCGTCATTTTCATTACCGACCAGTAATGTGTACTGGAAGGGTGCGATTGAGACTGGCGAGTATCGCGGAATTCCATGCGCTGGGCGTAAGGCCACACAATCGACGCCTACGAACAGTGACGATTCGGGTGCTGGCGCTGTGGCATGGAGTAAAGAGAAGCAGCCTGATTTTGATGACGATGAGGACACGGGTGCTACTGACAGTAAGCATGACATTGATACTGCCAGCCCGAAGTGGGAGTATGACACGCCTGGTGAATATGACACTGACACCGAGGATGACGTCAGTGAGTTCGATGACTTGGTAGCTGACGATGCTGAGGAACAGGCTGAAGCTCGAAGGTTGAAGAGACAGGGACTGCAGCTGATCATGGATGATAAGGGTGAACTTCTCTGGGTGCCAAAGGGCACATCCCCGACATCACCCGTTCAGTCAGAGGATCAGCCTATCCCCGAGCAGAAGTCTAATGCCATATCTGATGGTGCCACATGGCACCTAGAGGGGGGATAAATTAACCATCTAGGAATTCCCCCAACGGCTAGTTTTTCGACTGGTTAAACACTTACATGAAATGATGAGAAGAAAATGCCGATGTATTGACGGATTTTGCTAATTTTAGTTTTGAGTGGCCAACGGCTATATTTTTCACACAATCGCAAATATATGCAGTCAGAAGCCGCACATGAAAATTCCACAACATGCAAAAGTTGCAACACAGTCATACCCATATGAAATCGCATTCAAACAATGCATTTTGATTCATATAAATGGCATTATGCGACGATATATCCTAGATGGTCATTTGCCCCCTCCCACAGGTGCCATGTGGCTCCAGCCCAAGAGGTGAAGACCAAATCTAAGCCGAAGAGTCAACCTATCATGGAATATGTCAAGACCGTTCCTACTCTTACAATGGTTGACAGTGATGACGAATTGGAGTTGCCCCCTCGGCGGAAGAGGGTCAGAGGCAACTAGATTAATTAGAGAGATATCAATGGGTAGGTTCTCTGATTAGGATTTGTATAGGTGGCAGATGATGATATGCCAGCCGCCATAGGACAGATCAATCAGAGATCGGAAAGGGCGCGCCTTGAAAGTATAAGACATGAATTGTAGCCCAGTGGAGGCTGTTCTAGCTTAAAGTAATTATTTGGAAGAGCTGTGTCTCACTCTGTCAACATACTGGTCAATATTTCCTGCCATAAAGATGTATATTACAATCGCTTAATTGTAGCCTTGTTCAACTGTTTATCTAGAACTTAGCAATTTGTGTACACTGCAAAATTGCCGAGAAACGGACCTGTGCCCCAAGATTTGAAGCAGTTTTACCTCTGACTGACCCTTGAGCTTGCTCGGATACAGTCAAGTGCTCACGACAGCTTCACTTGGAAGTGGTATTGCTCTGCGCCTTTGGCTCTTCCCCTTTCTCCCTGTATGACCATGGTTGCTTTATCAACATTGTTATGCAGCAAAGTTGTCAGAAAGTGGGAGCTGAAGCCGCCCTAAAGTCAGATTTTACCGGGATTAACAAGCAGAGTCCCCGAACCCGGGAGTGAAAAGTGGCCAATTAGCCATATTGAGAAAAGAGGACCTCGGAGGCAGTTTTAACGAGTATCAAAAAATTTCAGCCAGTGCTTGATGAGTTTTTTTTCGTTTGGAAACCGGCCCCGACACCTGGGTCCTCACCGATTACTGCATTTTAAATTGGGATGGCCAGCAGGCACGACAGACTCATAATTAGACAAATTAGAGCTCATCAGACCCCATGGAAGGAGACAGACGTCGGGAGGAATATTTTTTCTTTTTTGTATCCTTTAACGGTTAAAAATAGTCTCCACCCTTGAGGAGTGACCGATCTGCCCAAATTGCTTCCGGATTGGCTGCAGAATTTACGCATTTTTTCAGATTTTCACTCCAGGACTGAAATTTACCCACCAGAAACAGCATCGCACTATGAAAAGCATATTTCTTGTTTCACAACGACTTCAACTGCAACAAACAAAAGTTTTTCTGAGCTTTCTGGGGAATTTGACGAAATTTGACAGATTTGACTTCTTCAACGGTCATATTTCCACTTTTCGGCCTCACGCGCAGCATGATGCAGAACGCAAACACGGGGCGCTCACCTTCAACGTCGCCTACGTCCACACCCAGGCGTACGCCAGACCAGTCAGCGCAACACGAGAGGATCCGCTGCTACGGGAGAGCCCACTGACAAGGGTGCTAAGGGCACCTACAAGGCGCCCTCTCTTGGCCAGCAGCCGAAGGCTGCGACAGCAGCAGGCGAGCCAGACTTCCACATACCAAAAAGGAAGCCAGCATTATCAGCTGCGGTCCCTGAGTTTCACAGCCTCATGATACCTCTGGAAACTGGATCGACCTGTTTGACACCTCCAATGGAAGAAGCGGTAACGGTACCTAAGCCCTTACCTAATCCGCCTCAGCGTCATGCAAGAGCAGCGTCACCTCGGGTGCTGACAGTTGCCACCCCGGGTGCGGGGCTGAATATGAGGGCGACCCCTCAGCGCTATGTCAGCATGGTTACACCTTCCCCCGGCACAATGAGACTGCCTGGAGCCCGCGATAAGAGCCCTCCGCCTCCTCGTCAGCGAAGCCCGCCTCGGGCTCGGGACCCCAGCCCCCGACCGCCGCGCCGCAGGAGCCCACCGCGAAATCGCGACTTGAGCCCTCCTGATCCTCGACAGAGAAGCCCTCCTGCAGCAACATACAGAACGCCGTACACTTGGTCTGGAGCCACAGTGATGACTTCTCCGCATGGACAGCTGCCCACGCCATTCAGCGAGAACGCGTCCCAGTGTGAGACTGCTGGAGCGGCTTCCGCCAGACCAGCGCCTTACGCCCGAACGCCTTCCGCGACAGTGCTGAGAGAAATGGCCGCCGCACCTGAGCAGGACTTTCTGGGAGAAGCGCATCAGCAGAGGTCGCCGCAGCTTGCACCGAGACAAGGACCTGAGCTGAAGCGATGACCCTCACGCTCTGACGTGGCCAGTTGGCGAACTCGCCAGATGCAGGGTGCGACTCTCGCCTGGACTCCGCGCCCTAACCAAGGGGGTGTGGGGGCAGCGTTGAGGTCAGATGGCATGGGCCATAGCATCGCTGGCGAACCCACTGCACTCTCAATGCATCCAACTCCATCCTCCACGAGCAACGGGGAGGTGGGGGCAGCGGGGAGGACAGGTGGCTCCGGCTTGACAGGTGGCCCACGCCACACAAGCATAGCATTCTCAGAGCATTCGCTGACCTCGCCGATTACGGATAAGGTGACCGGTGACTCGCTGACCTCACCGATTACTGATAAGGTGACTGAGGGACTGCCGACCTCACCGATTAATGATAAGGTGTCCGGTGACTCGCTGACCTCACCAATTACGGATAAGGTGACCGGTGACTCGCTGACTTCACCGATTACGGATACAGCTACGGAGCCTAAGGTGATCGGTGACGCTCTGGCAAGGCTATCGGTGACATTTGAGTCGGAGATGAACTGCGCGGCAACTTCACTGACACAGACGACTACGGAGGCGGCTACGGAGGCAGCTACGGATACGGCTACGCTCGAGTCCTTGGCGAACCGCGAGTCCAGACCTCTGACCTCCTCGCTGACCTCACCGACTACGGAGCAGCCAGTCAGTACAGTCAGACCAGTCAGTTCTTCTCATCCTGCATACAGGCGTTCCATCGGTCCCGCTGCCTATCAACCGCCTTCGCTTTCAGTCTCTGAACCACTCTCCCAAGTAGATGTCCTCAGTCGAATCTCGGTCACGAAGGTTTTTATCCAATGGCCCTCCTCCCCACTCATGTGTGACGGCTTCCCTACTGGGAGGTTCCCGTCGGGCCACGTGCCCCACTTTCCCCACCAGTAGGTAGCGAATCACTCGGTGATGTAGACTTCACCTTTTGCATTGTACTTCGACATAAGCATGACGAACGCTCGCTCACGGAGTGGAGCAAAGGACACTTGGCGGAGACGCCCAACATCTTGTTTGAAGGTGTCGTAGTTAGCCGCAACGACAAACGAATGTTTCTTGCCGTTGATGTTGTACTGAGTATGGAAGTAACAGAAGGCGATCATTAAGTCGTCTTCGGTGTAGGTGCCCTCCACGTCGTACAGGTTACTGTACATAGGAAGCTCGTCATCTTCGTCCACCACCTTACAGAGCTCAAGCATGAACTCCACGTTCTTCGGGAAGCGACGGTTGGCTTGGTAAAAAGCCCAATCCCTATCTTGCCCGAACATGCGTGGGCGCCCGAAATAGCGTAGTGCAACTCGTTACGTATCGATAGCCACGAGAACTAGGAGGTTTATAAGCTCGCACATTAGAGCGTCTTCGTGAGACTTCACCGCGACATACACGAGGGCATATCGCGATGCGCTTGACGTTCCGCCTGTCTCCACTGGTAGTCCGCATTTTAGTAGCTTACGGTATAGGTGTCGTCACGTTGAAGCATGTCGAAGCGGGTAAATAGAAGCAGCTTGGCCTTGGTCGTGTATAGCACAGTGAACCGCTTGCGGAGCGCCTGTTCCTTATAATCATGCACGAGCTGGTTGCAGGCCGCGTAAAAAGCTTTCAAGCGCATTTGCCCAACGAAGAAAGTGTGCTTGTGAAAGCTCCAGTTGTGGGCGGCGAGAAGGTTTTTCAGTTGCTCGAGGAAGAATTGGGCGCCCGAAGTTCTCCCAAGAGCACGAATGCTATCGGCGAGTTCCTTCTCGGCCTCATCATACTCAACCTTCCATTTGCCTCGTTTCCACTCTTGCAGCAGGTCGAGGATGCCCGTGGCCTCCATTGGAACAGGAGGAAGCGAATCCTCGGTGGCAAACCTCTCGTCGGGCGACGGCACGCAGGTGTTGGCTGGGGAAAGAAACTTCCCATCGAAAAATGCAAGCACTCCCGGCGCGTGATCATCGGTCGTGTCGTCTACGCGGTGCATGAAAAGGAGATTTGCATCTTTGGCGCGCTCCATGTATTGGGTGCAGGTCTTTATTTCGTCATCGGCAAGAAGCTTAGCACGCTTGTTATAGACATAGGACTTCACAACCTCATAAGTAGGTTTCTCAATCACCGAGTTTTCATCTTGGAGAGCATTCCACACTTGCTTTGGCGTTTGCCTCTTCACAATGAGCTTGTTGGTAAATGTTTTAGTAACTTGGCATAAGCCTTTACCCGAGTAGTCGTTGTGCTCATGTTCGTTGGCCTGTTGCAAGTTGTACAACTGTATGCCTTTGTCAGAAACCCTAGTTGTCAAATTAAATCTCAACGCGCAACCATAGATAGGTCTTGTGTAGGGAGAACTTAAATTTGTAACTTGTGACTCCTTTCTTCGAGGTGTAAGCTCTTTGCTCTTTGCTATACCCGTCGGGGCATATTTCCTGCAACCATAAGTTTCGTGCATAGTTGCATACAGTCCACGTCGGAAAGAATACTACGCCAAGTTACTTGCGAACGGCGCTTGCGGATGTTATATATTGTTTTCAACACCTTGTAATTCATCATCACTATTGTCCGATTCATCTTGGTATATTTATTGCCCTGCATTTTTTGCGGGGATAGCCCAAGTAACATCCGCCATCAGTGCTGTCGGTTCTAACGAAGAAACCTAGAATGAAACAAGTTATGATACCCGAACTAATTCTTGCGGTGGCGTCTACCGGTGCATACTGCACAGTAATACAGCACAGTAATACAATGATAAGGTCTGTATTATG
>LGRX02035179.1:32173-50006 GCA_001247695.2 Cymbomonas tetramitiformis | reverse complement strand
CCCGTAGGCAAATGAAATTAAAACGCGATAATGTGTAGACAGACCGTGAACAAGCTGGATAGTGCAGCGAGTGGTGCGTCTGGTATACAAAAGTATGCCGAACACAATACAAGTTTGCATATTAATTCTTCGGTGTCTTGGAAATATCATGTTCATTGCGCACGCAGGATCCGTTCAGATTTTAGGAGTCTGGACGCGGCGCGTTAGAGGGGGTGATTGGGCATGCGTGGAGTCAGCGGCTCGACGCATGCCTAATAGGGAAGCATAATAGACAGCATGAGCATATGTGCGTATCACACATATTGCATATGCATACTAGAAATAGCATGAGCATCTGACTGTGCTGTCACCTCTCGCGGAAACGCGGATGTCAACCGCGTCCACGTTTCCGCTAGGGTTTCTTCCCTCATCCGAATGCTCGACGCATGCCTAGCAGGAAACCACAATATAAACAGCATGAACATATCACAAATATTGCATATGCACACTAGAAATACCATGAGAATCTGACAGTGTACTGTCACCTCTCGCGGAAACGCAGGTATCAACCGCGTCCACGTTTCCGCTGGTTCCAAAATCCTGAAATTCCAAATGGACGCGTCAGCCCACAGCGAGATGTGAGGCTGACCGTGCAGTCGATGCAATGTGTTTTGGAAAGATGACACACACACACACACACATATATATATATATATATAATATCTATGTCTTTAAAGACAATGACATGTCTTTAAAGACCGTATGACATGTTTTTCGTATGACATGTCTTTAAAGACATGACATACGGTCTTTAAAGACATGTCATTGTCTTTAAAGACATGTCATACGGTCTTTGGAAATCTGATCGAAATTTTCGGCATTCATTCTTCGTAATTGAAGATGCGTTCTCTTTTCTTGTTGGGCGTCCTCTTTTTATTTTTTCTCATCTAGGCGCATTACAGTTGTTTTTCGTCCAGCGGATACGGGTCCAGGGAGAAGTACATGGTTTGCGGTTGGGTGCCAACTGAACGGAACCAACTGAAGTGCTGCCCTTTTTTTGGAATTGGTGCGTTGTATATGTATATAACCTCGGACCTACATGTTTGGTCTAGGACTTACATTTCAGGTCCAGGACGTGCCTTTACCGCGCAGCAAGTGAGCTCTGTTGTGGTGCGGGACCGGGGGCGCACTACCTCAGTTTTTTTTGTGTACTTGTCCGGTTAGACGAATGGAACTGGTGGGACTGATGGGACTCACGGGTCGGATGGGACTAATGGAACTGGTGGCACTGATGAAACTAATGGAATTGCGGGGACTGCTGGACCTGGTGGGTCTGAACGTCTAAAGAGGATAGATGGAATCTGCGGGACTAATGAGACTGAATGGATTCGTGGGACGTACGGGGCTGCTAGTGCCAGGACTGATGAGACTAGTGGGACTGCTTGAACTGGTACGTGCATATAAACTACTTTTACTCATTCTAAATGAAATGTAGCAGGCGGAATATTCTATGTGAATCAACATGGCTAAATTGCCCATTTAAAAAACGATGGACATTTGTAAAGGAATATTCCTGTATTAAAAAAAAAATCGCCTGCGGCAGTGAAACTAATGGGATAGGTTGGACCGATGGGACTGGTGGAATTGATGGAACGAAAGGGGCTGTTAGACCTAGTGGGACGGATGGGACTAGCGGGGCTGGTGGGATTGGTGGGACCTGGTGGGTTTGAACGTCTAAAGGGGATTGATGGAATATGTGGGACTAATAAGACTGATAGGATTCGTGGGACTGAGGGGACTGGCGGGACTGGGTAGACTGCTTGAACTGGTACTTGTATATAAAATACGTTTACTCATTCTAGATGAAATCAAGCAGGCGGAATATTCCATGTGAATCAAGATGGCTAAATTGCCCATTAAAAACACGCTGGAATTTTGTAAGGGAATATTCCTATATTCAAAAGAAAATCGCCTGCGGCAGCCAGTTTTTTGGTGTACTTGTCCGGTTAGACGAATGGAAATGGTGGGACTGCTGGGACTGCTTGGTCGGATGGGACTAATGGGGCTGATGGCACTGATGAAACTAATGGGATTGCGGGGACTGCTGGACCTGGTGGGTTTGAACGTCTAAAGAAGATTGGTGGAATTTGCGGGAGTACTTGGGACTGATATGATTCGTGGGACTGATGTTGGTGGGGCCCCGGTGGGGCTTGGTGGAGGCCCCGGTGGGACTGGTGGGACTGGTGGGACTGGTGGGACTGCTTGAACTGGTACTTGCATATAAAATACGTTTACTCATTCTAGATGAAATCCAGCAGGCGGAATATTCCATGTGAATCAAGATGGCTAAATTGCCCATTAAAAAAACGACGTGGAATTTTGAAAAGGAATATTACTGCTGTATTCAAAAACATCGCCTGCGACAGCCACTTTCCGTAGCAAAATTAGTGTACATGCAAGTGCCAGTTCAAGTAGTCCCACCAGTCCCACCAGTCCCCTCAGTCCCACCAGTCCAATCAGCCCCTTTCGTATTCGTATTTGTAAAGGGCACGACGAGGTCAGGAAACACTCAGTAATATGATAAATCTTCGAATACATGTACGTTTACCACACGTGCACGGCTTCGGTAGAAACTTTTGAGTTTATTTTGGACAGAGAGCGCAACATTTGCAGCTACATCATATTCACGCCTTGTAAATGTTTCAGCTACTGTGATAATTGTGCTGATATGTGTTTAATGGTTGCCCACGTTGTCGACAACCTGTTCAAAAGAAACTCAAAAGTGTCTACCGAAGCCGTGTACGTGTGGCGAACGTACATGTATTCGAAGATTTATCATATTATTGAGTGTTTCCTTACCTCGTCGTGCCCTTTACAGATACAGATACGAAAGGGGCTGATTGTGGGACTGAGGGGACTGGTGGGACTGGTGGGACTGGTGGGACTGGTGGGACTACTTGAACTGGTACTTGCATGGAAACTAATTTTGCTGGTTCTAGATGAAATCAAGCAGGCGGAATATTCCATGTGAATCATGATGGCTAAATTGCCCATTAAAAAAACGATGGAATTTTGTAAGGGAATTTTCCCGTATTCAAAATAATTCGCTTGCGGCCGCCATTTTATTTGGTGTACTTATCCGGTTAGCCTTGTGGGACGGATGGGACTAAAGACACCGGTGGGATTGGTGGGACTGGTGGGACTGGTACTTGCATGTAAACTACTTTTACTCATTCCAGATGAAATCCAGCAGGCGCAATATTCCATGTGCATCAAGATGGCTGAATTGCCCATTAAAAGAAACGTTCGAATTTTTGTAAAGGAATTTTCCTGTATTTTAAAAAAATCGCCTGCGGTAGCCAGTTTTTGGGTGTAGTTGTCCGGTTAGACAAATGGGACTGGTCAGACTACAGTAATCACTCAGTAATAAGAAAACCCGCCAATAAGAAAGTAGCCAGCTTTTTTGATTTCTTCACAATATTTAACACATAACACTCCATATTTAAGATCTCTATATAAATAAGAAAGTTGCTAGGCTGACCTAAAATTCCTGTTTTCTTAAAATCGAGTGTTTACTGTAATGGGACTCGCGGGTCGGGTGGGTCGGATGGGACTAATGGGAATGGTGGCACTGATGAAACTAATGGGACAGGTGGGACCGACGGGACTGGTGGAATTGATGGACCGAAAGAGATTGCTGGCCCTTGTGGGACGGATGGGACCAGCAGGACTGGTGTGACTGCTTGATCTGGTGGGTCTGAACGTCTGAGAGGATTGATGGATGAAATCAAGTCGGCTGAATATACCATATGCATCAAGATGGCTAAATTGCACATTAGGAGAACGATGAAATTTTGATCCTCAACCCTTAAACGTAGGCCATAGCCTTACATCCACCTGATGGAATCCATCCATCCGAATCAACAAGAAATGAGGGAGACGTATTGTCGTATTCAAACTCAACCGCGAAATGTCCAAGTGAAACTCTACCGGGATTAGATACCGCCCAAAGGCATACATACCATCACCAGAACTTAGGCGGCCCAAACCAACGTCAAAAAACATTGGTGCCTTTTGATATATTATACTGAAGATAAGCAAGCGACAAAAAAAAAGTGGGATGGTTGTGGGTTTAAGTAGGCTTACCAATCGGCTTTTGCCCTCCTAGAATAATCGTAGAACGGCATGGTGTTTAAGCACCAAAGAAGAAAGTTGGTGGCCTTACCAAGTCCAGCCTTCGGATTGTCGCTCCGGCCTTCCAAAAGGTCATCGCTGACCACCTCCCCCAACGGCAATTTCTTGCCATCCGCACCTTCTCCACTCTCTGACGTTGTAGTTCAAGAAATGCTATGGAGATTCAACAACCAAACTCCCCAATAGGCTTACCATCCATGAAGACGGTGGACATAAGTCCTAGACCTGAAACGTAGCGCTAAGACCTTACACGTACAGTAGGTCACACTAGACCCGAAAAGACATAGATACTGGACCTTAAACGTAGGTCCCCGAAAATGATAGTAAACCCATAACCGTAAGCGTAGGTCATAGACCATAATCGTAGGTCCTACACACTCAACGTAGGTCCTAAACCTAAAAGAGAGGTCCAACGCCTGACACGTAGGTCCTAGGCGGTGAAAGTAAGTCCTAGACCTTATACAGAGGTCCTGCACCTAAAACGTAGGTCCTAGACAACGGATATAAGCCCTAGACATTAAACGTAGGTCCTAGATACTACACGTCAGTCCAGGCCATAGCACTTTAGCATATAGGCAACAATAATTTACCTTGAACTTATTGCTGGTGGTTTGTGTTTGTTTCAACGATTTTGGTCGTTTCGACTTTAATTGCTTTGAAACAATTTCATTCAAATCAGCACTGCAAAGCACACATACGCACACGAACCGATAGGCCAACAATTAATGTGAGGATCTGCCTTCAGACAAAACCCGGGTTCTTTGATTTGAATATGTCTCCAAGGACCTAGACATGCTTAGTTACTATACTACTATGAACCCATGCACCGCGTGTAGCAGTGTGTGTTCAAGCACTCAGTCCTAGTGCGCCTTTACAACGAATGTTATACTCCCATTCCAGATTTAACACACCAACGCAATAACCAAGTTGTTAAAAGGGTTGCGCTCCCAACAGTCCCAATAGTCCAGATACTAGGTATTTTGACCCAAGGTGGGTCCAAGGGCTTGGTGGTAGGCCCATGGACCCATGGTGGGTCCAAAAGTCAATCCTTCGGCAATGCTCAGTAATTGCAACGCAATGGTACTTCAGTGCACTCACAAAGACCACCTCACTAGAGCATTTAAAGACAAATGGGGTTGGTGGTAGGTGTATGGACCCAGGGTGGGTACAAGGGCTTGGTGGTAGGCCCATGGACCCAGGCTCCCATGGGGTGGGTCCAAACGTCGATCCTTCCGGCAATGATCAGTAATTGCAACGCAATGGTGCTTCGGTGCACTCACAAAGACTACCTCGCTCGAGCATTTAAAGACAAATGGACTTGGTGGTAGGTCCATGGACCCAGGGTGGGTCCAAAAGTCGATCCTTCCGGCAACGCTCAGTAATTGCAACGCAATGGTGCTTCAGTGCACTCACAAAGACCACGTAGCTAGAGCATTTAAAAACGCGGGGGGTAGGTGGTAGGTCCATGGACCCAGGGTGGGTACAAGGGCTTGGTGGTAGGTCCATGGACCCAGGGTGGGTCCAAAAGTCGATCCTTCCGGCAATGCTCAGTAATTGCAACGCAATGGTCCTTCAGTGCACTCACAAAGATCACCTCACGAGAGCATTTAAAGACAAATGGGGTTGGTGGTAGGTGTATGGACCCAGGGTGGGTACAAGGGCTTGGTGGTAGGCCCATGAACCCAGGCTCCCATGGGGTGGGTCCAAAAGTCAATCCTTCCGGCAATGCTCAGTAATTGCAACGCAATGGTGCTTCAGTGCACTTACAAAGACCACCTCGCTCGAGCATTTAAAGACAAATGGACTTAATGGTAGGTGTATGGACCCAGGGTGGGTACAAGGGCTTGGTGGTAGGCCCATGAACCCAGGCTCCCATGGGGTGGGTCCAAACGTCGATCCTTCCGGCAATGCTCAGTAATTGCAACGCAATGGTGCTTCAGTACAGTACACTCACAAAGACCACCTCACTAGAGCATTTAAAGACAAATGGGGTTGGTGGTAGGTGTATGGACCCAGGGTGGGTACAAGGGCTTGGTGGTAGGTCCATGGACCCATGGTGGGTCCAAAAGTCGATCCTTCCGGCAATGCTCAGTAATTGCAACGCAATGGTCCTTCAGTGCACTCACAAAGACCACCTCACTAGAGCATTTAAAGACAAATGGGGTTGGTGGTAGGTGTATGGACCCAGGGTGGGTACAAGGGCTTGGTGGTAGGTCCATGGACCCAGGCTCCCATGGTGGGTCCAAACGTCGATCCTTCCGGCAATGATCAGTAATTGCAACGCAATGGTGCTTCAGTGCACTCACAAAGGCCACCTCGCTCGCAAGACAAATGGACTTGGTGGCAGGTCCATGGACCCAGGGTGGGTCCAAACGTCGATCGTTCCGGCAATGCTCGGTAATTAAAACACAATGGTGCTTCGATGCAGTACACTCACAAAAACCACCTCACTAGGCCTTTAAAAGCAAATGGGGTTGGTGGTAGGTGTATGGACCCATGGTGGGTCAAGTCGATCGTTCCGGCAATGCTTTCGGTAATTGCAGCACCAATGGTCCTTGATTGCACTCACAAAGACCACCTTACTAGAGCATTTAAAGACAAATGGGGTTGGTGGTAGGTGTATGGTCGGGTGGGTACAAGGGCTTGGTGGTAGGCCCATGGACCAGGAGCTCTCATGGTGGGTCCAAAAGTCGATCCTTCGGCAATGCTCAGTAATTGCAACGCAATGGTGCTTCAGTGCACTCACAAAGGCCACCTCGCTCGAGCATTTAAAGACAAATGGACTTGGTGGTAGGTCCATGGACCCAGGGTGGGTCCAAAAGTCGATCCTTCCGGCAATGCTCAGTAATTGCAACGCAATGGTGCTTCAGTACAGTACACTCACAAAGCCCACCTCACTAGAGCATTTAAAGACAAATGGGGTTGGTGGTAGGTCTATGGACCCAGGGTGGGCACAAGTTCTTGGTGGTAGGTCCATGGACCCATGGTGGGTCCAAAAGTCGATTCTTCCGGCAATGCTCAGTAATTGCAACGCAATGGTCCTTCAGTGCACTCACAAAGACCATCTCACTAGAGCATTTAAAGACAAATGGGGTTGGTGGTAGGTGTATGGACACAGGGTGGGTACAAGGGCTTGGTGGTAGGCCCATGGACCCAGGCTCCCATGGGGTGGGTCCAAACGTCGATCCTTCCGGCAATGATCAGTAATTGCAACGCAATGGTGCTTCAGTGCACTCACAAAGGCCACCTCGCTCGAGCATTTAAAGACAAATGGACTTGGTGGTAGGTCCATGGACCCAGGGTGGGTCCAAAAGTCGATCCTTCCGGCAATGCTCAGTAATTGCAACGCAATGGTGCTTCAGTACAGTACACTCACAAAGACCACCTCACTAGAGCATTTAAAGACAAATGGGGTTGGTGGTAGGTGTATGGACCCAGGGTGGGTACAAGGGCTTGGTGGTAGGTCCATGGACCCATGGTGGGTCCAAAAGTCGATCCTTCCGGCAATGCTCAGTAATTGCAACGCAATGGTCCTTCAGTGCACTCACAAAGACCACCTCACTAGAGCATTTAAAGACAAATGGGGTTGGTGGTAGGTGTATGGACCCAGGGTGGGTACAAGGGCTTGGTGGTAGGTCCATGGACCCAGGCTCCCATGGTGGGTCCAAACGTCGATCCTTCCGGCAATGATCAGTAATTGCAACGCAATGGTGCTTCAGTGCACTCACAAAGGCCACCTCGCTCGCAAGACAAATGGACTTGGTGGCAGGTCCATGGACCCAGGGTGGGTCCAAACG
The DNA here is from genome assembly GCA_001247695.2 of Cymbomonas tetramitiformis. Classification (NCBI taxonomy): domain Eukaryota; kingdom Viridiplantae; phylum Chlorophyta; class Pyramimonadophyceae; order Pyramimonadales; family Pyramimonadaceae; genus Cymbomonas; species Cymbomonas tetramitiformis. The sequence continues at coordinate 42,036 of LGRX02035179.1, read as the reverse complement.
TCGATCGTTCCGGCAATGCTCAGTAATTGCAACGCAATGGTCCTTCAGTGCACTCACAAAGACCACCTCACGAGAGCATTTAAAGACAAATGGGGTTGGTGGTAGGTGTATGGACCCAGGGTGGGTACAAGGGCTTGGTGGTAGGCCCATGGACCCAGGCTCCCATGGTGGGTCCAAAAGTCGATCCTTCCGGCAATGACCCTACGGTCCTAGCAAATTGTAGTATGTGTACTAAAGGTGTCCTAAAGGCATAGTAAAGGACAGTTAGTACGTATGGGCGTTAGTATGCCGGTAGTATAGTATATTACAGGCATACTAACGCCATATTGGCCCGTTAACATGCGCGTACTACAGGCGTCCTAACGGCACTGCGCCTTAAGTATGCGTTGGCCCCAACTGGAGCAGGGGTGAGTGGTGGGGCACGTGTGGGTGTGCAGATCACTGAGATGGCGTTTTATGGTGACTAGAAGGCCAGGGGAAGTTTATTCCGCGGAGTATGGTGGGATTCGGGGAAAGTATTACGCGGGCTGAGTTTCTCGGAAATGTAGGGACGTTAGGATGGCGTTAGCATGCCTCTAGGATGTCATTAGGAGGTTGGCGCTAGGACGTAGTTAGGATGCTCGTAGGCAAAGTTAATACGCTAATGGCACTCTAGCGGCACTGCGCCTTATAAAGAATGCGTTAGTTGTACTACTGCAGGGGTCGTTACCAAGGTCACAATTTGCAACTGCCTGCATGGCATGTGGCAAGCAAAAAATAAACTAGCAGCGATTCATGTCTCATACATCGACCTCGTCGTCGTCCTATGTCCTTGATCCCTCGAAGAAGTCGGCCGTTGGGTCGAGAATGACCGCGGTCTCCATGCACGGATGTGGTACAATAACAACCTGCTGTTCTACTCTATTGGCTAATATGAATGGCTCCATGTTGTCAAAGGCCGCGCGGTCTACGTGCGGGTTGAAGGTATAGACCGTCTTGGTCAAGTTATCCGGGCCGAGAATGGAGTGACGTCGACGGTACTCCTTGATCTGTTCGTCGGTCGGCTTAGCGAACCAATCGCATTTCAGTAAGATGTAGACCTTTCCTGCAATCTCCACCCGCAATATTCTCGTAATACGGCCGTGCCTGCATATCACCAAGCCCACGATTGTGTAAACAGCTAAGTTAGTATGTCGTTAGGACATTATGCGCATCCTAATCGAGTCATAACGACATCCTAAAGACATGTTAAAGGTAGAATAGTGCGTGCTCCTTTCTCACCTTGCCACGGATTTTGGCTCACCGTGCTCGTCCACTTCCTCACTCGCGAAGAAAGTGCGAAAGTAGCTGTGTACGGTGCGCTTGTTCCGATCGGTCGTAGCCGTGCGGTAATCAGCGTCGCCGATGGCCGATCTTGACGTGCGTGAAGTTATAGCAAACCGGTGTCGGCCCCGCCATGAGCAACATCTCGTACTTGGTGAACTGTCGGCCCAACCATTCCGTAGGATCCGCGTACGCTCCAAATGGGGGCTCGCGTATGTGCTCAGGTTTGCCCTCCCTTGCACACACCGCGTTCCGGTACTGCTTGTGTCGCAGTCGCATCCGTGCATTCCAACTGTGCACAGCGATACGATACCGTTAGTACTTTAGGCGCGTCCTAAATATGCAACAACGGCGTCATAAGGGCATAAACAACCGCTCGGGGAATGGGGCCACAAATCACCTGCGCGCGTCTTCCACATACTTCTCCCACTTCTCCACCAGCTCTCGATAAGCCGGCAATTCAGTCCGCATCCAAACCTTCAAGGCCTTAATGTCATCATCTCGCAAGACCACACGTTTCCCCCTAGCCGATACCTCAACCGCAATTGCCCCGCGGCTCCCCATGGTCACGGCCGCCGGCATCCGGGTGGAGTGGTCTTCCGAAATGAAAGTGATTAACCCACGCACCAAATGCAACACCTTCACCCGCTTGATGCAGTTCATTATGGCTGGAACGGGTAGGGAGTTGCTCCTCGCTAGGCTTTTGATGTGACCGTTCAAGGACTCGAAGGCGTACATCCATACCTCCCGCATGGGACCATACTTCTCAAGTTGTTGGACGAAGTGAGAAAACATGTGAGTGTTAATCACACACCAAGCATACGCTGGCCCGGTCGCCTCCAACTCCTCGAAAAATGACTTGATTTCTTGTGCGAGTGGCTCCATATCCTGCACGTACGCAGCAATTCGTTAGGGCCCGTATGATGTACGAAGCATGTTAACGGCATCATAACATCATACTAACTATATCCTAACCGTTTACCTTAGGACGCACTTGTGTCGTCGTGATCTCCCGCACGATCGTGGTCATTTTACCCACTAGCTTGGCCAATCGATTGGCGGGCTGCCCTTCATCTCGTGGCCAAGCGCAGACTGTCGACAAGATACTGTTTTGCACGAGCTTCAAGCCGTCGTGAGCCCGAATGTGCTTGGCGGCTTTCTTATCGGCGGTAGTTTGCAACAATCGTTTGTGGCCACGCCCCCATCTTTCCACCGCCCTTATGCTCTTCAAGAAACTGCGCGCTGTCTCCAAGCTTCGCTTCGTGGTAGACCTTCTGTCAGGGCGGGGTGGAATCGCGAAAGGTCCGTGATTCATCTTGTACATCAATACCTCCTTACCTGCGTCACATTATTTGAACTGAGTATGCCGCTAGTACCCCTTCGTGACACCGATAGCACGTGGTTAATACACTATCGGCACATTATGCACATCCTAACACGTGCATATTTGCCTACCTTGAGCATTCTTCACCTTGGTTGTGGCATGCCACGTGGGATGGACACCGTCCGCTTTCGCTTGCTGGCGGAGGGCGTCGTTGAAGTCGATCCCGAGCAAGGTTGCAGCGATTCTGTTCACCAGGTTCATGAGCTCGGTCGTCTCGGGGTGTGGCAAAAGCGTGGCGACTGAAGAGTCGCCGTCGTCCTCAATGGATTCCACGATGCTTACCACGTCAACGCGGTTCTCTATCAATGACGAGGGACGGGCGTCGTCATCGGTGGGGTCGGCCATCGGCTCGGGGCGCGGTGAAGGCGAGGCGGGCGGCGGGGAGTCGTGGACGTCTCGTATCAAGGAGGAAGGAGGGGTGGTGTCGTCATCGGTGGGGTCGGCCATCGGCTCGGGGCGCGGTGAAGGCGAGGCGGGCGGCGGGGAGTCGTCGACATCTCGTATCAATATCGAGAGAGGGGTGGTGTTATCGATGGAGGCTGCGACAATGAGCATGATTGCAGTGGCAATGGACATGAGACAATGTCGCACGCCACGTGTCCGTAATTTTATGGGAAATACGCGGTCGGCGTACATTACCTTGCCCGGTTCTTACTTCTTCCAAAATGGACGGGATCGGCAACCATGACGGGTACCGTAGGGTCGTTAGCATGTCTTGGGCGCAACGATGAAAGTCGCGGGGAGTCATGCAAGTTGGTTCGTCCTTGCGATGACCACAAGTGTAAATCTGAACCATGCCGACGTTTCTCGACTTACGCGCTTCCAATCTACAAGCGGTTACGTGACAAAGAGCACGCATCATGTCTTCCGTTTGGCACCTGCCACGCTAGAGTGCAGGTAAGATGTCGCTAGTACGTCGATACATAGTGTTTACCATGCTAACGGCATCATATGTGTGCGACAGTGCTGCGAAGGTCCAAATGGACGATTGTGATTCAAGAGTCCAACTGAAAGTTAGGGCACTTTCAAAGGGTCCTTGAAAAAATGAAATCACTCACCTTGCATCATTCACGCACGCCACAGTGGTTTCCGCCCATTGGCTAACTCGAAACTTCTTCGTGTGCTCCTCGAAATGTTGACCCAACCGGAAACCCTCCGGACAACCAACGGTATCGGCAGCAAGTGGTACCGCCGGAGTTGATGGTGCGGAGGTGGCAATATTCACCGGACCACGCGGTGGTGCCAAGGGTACTGGGTGAGGTGCTGGGTGACACATGGCCATTCGGGCTAGTCGTGGCGCACGCGTTTTGGCCACCGGTCGTTCTTGTCGTTGGAGGGAAAGCCCACGGTGACCCGGGGCCGCACGGGGTGTACTTGCGGACGCCTGCACGAACTGGTCATCGGATGCATCGGGGGGAAGTTGGCGAGTCCATTGTTCACGTAGCGCGGAGAAATGCTCTCCGGGGCGAAGTGCTTTACGGGGCATCGCAGGCCTGTGACCCCCCCCCCTCCCCCCGTAGGCCTGTTAAGACGCGGTTAGTACGTCATAAAGGAGTCCTAATGCCACACGTTAGGGTGTCATTAGGATACCGTTAGGATGGGCGAACTACAGGCATCCTAAAGGCCTCCTAAAGGTGTCCTAACCAGGGAATCTTTTGAGGAATATTCCTCTAGGCGCGTTAAGATGTGCACCACATAGCACGCCCTTAGGACACCTGTAACATGTTGTCGCCGTTAGCATGTAGTTAGCACGCCTTTAGCATGCGTGGCGCTAGCATGTTAGCGGCGTCTAGTCTCACCTAGTACGCCACTAACGGCGTGGCGCTAGCATGTTAGCGGCGTCTAGTCTCACGTAGTACGTACCGTAACGGTATCGTAGCGGCATCCTACAGCATACTAACAAAATCGCATGCAAACAAAAAAAACAAAAAAAACTGCAAGTCTGGCGTTAGGATACTAAATGACATCATAAGAGCATGCTACCGGCATAATATCCACGTAATGTACATGGCATACTAAAGGGGTACTAACGTCATATGACTTGTATGACATAAGCTATAAGACCCAAAAATAGCGAAAAAAAAAATGGCAGGGAAATGGGCAAGTTGAAGGGAACACACCCCTCCAAGCAAAATGTTGGTTTTGTTTTTTTGCGATAGATATGAAGCATTTTGTGCGCACGATTTTTCAAAATGCGCAGGAGCAAAAAAATATACAACGTTGTATATAAACAAAAGAAATAAAATGAAAAGTTCTCACCGCACCGCACCGCACCGTCGCGTCGCGTGTCCGAGACAGACCGACCTGCGCCGACCTGCGCTGGTCACTCGAGCGCGACAGCCGCGACGCGACAGGGACAGCGACAGCCGAACGACAGCGACATCGATTCACGATACTGATATGATACTCATTGTCATACTATCCAATACTCATACTGTGACACAGGTGACACGCGACAGTCGACTGCGACTCGAGTGATGCGGGATGCCGCTGCCGATGCCGCGAGCCCGCGACGACCAGTTCGAGTTGAAGATCAAGCGAAGGGGAAGGTGAACGTTGAAGTGGAATACACTCATCAACACTGTGTCCATCGAACTACAATAAAGAAACTTTAAGTATTCACAAGTCAAAGGCAGCGGTGAACGCAGAGTTATCGGGTAGTGGGTGCTGTTTTATGTTTGTTCTTGGTATCATAAAAATACTGCACTACGCTACATATTCATAGTGAATGCGAGTGCTACTGTAATTTTTTTGCGCGCATGTCGGTGTGCTTAGCATCGAATTGAGGGGTGAACGAGAAGTAAGTTCTCGCTAGTCGTATGAACTAGATGAAGTTGGTTAAATTCCAACTCACCCCACTTGGCCTTCTTATTTTCCTTTGCTACTCTTATATTTCATCTTATGATATTTTTGCGCTTTACTATCCATTGGTTTTGAGTTGCGCGTTGTTTTTCAGATCGGCTGAAAATGAGCGAGTGGAAAGAACTAATTTTCAGCCCATGACCAACACCAAGACCTAAGGTGTGTGCGCTATCTTTCCTAGGTTGGTACATAAGAATTTGCGCGTTTGTGTTATGTGCTTGCTTTACTAAGCGTGGGTTTCTTTGTTGCGCTTTATTTTTCAGATCGGTTGAAAAGGAGCGAGTAGAGAAAGCAAATTTTCAGCCCATGACCAACGCCAAGACTTAAGGTAAAAGCTATACCCTTTCTAAATTAGAACCTAAGTTGTTGTGCTTTTGTGTGAAGTTTCTCACTTGACTAAGTGTTGGTTTATTGTTCCACTTGCTTTTTCAGATCGAATGAGAATGGGCGAGTGGAAAATCTCGGAAGGTTTTACTCCAAGACCAACGCCGAGATTTCTCGCTTGTTGCACGTTGTTTTAAAGAGATTAGGTTGATTCCCTAGAGGCAATTTTCGGACTAGAGCCTTGTTTTGAGCGAATTAGGCTACGAATGGGGCAGCCCTACTTACGATTGGATTGTATTGTGGATAGTAAAAATATTAACGTTTCTAGACTTGTCAAAGTGCATTCAACCACGCATATGCTTTGTTGTGCATCACACTTGTTTATCACACCTGTTGTGCATCACACTCACCAATCACAATGTATCTCGCACCTCACAATGCATATGCCTTCGCATCAAGCTTCCCCCGATATGAATACTCGCAACGTTCGCGTTTGACTGCTTGTGTAGTTATGGAATAGTTAGTATGCGTTTAGTATGCGCCCCAACACACTAAAGCTATGCTAAAACCAACGTTAGTATGCCTTTACTATGTCCCAGATAGCATGTCGTTAGGACGCCTTTAGGGTGTCGGTGTTAGTATGTCCTAACGTCGTCATATTAACATCATAATGGCATCCTAACGCCAGTTATAGTGCATGTGTTAGTATGTCCTAACGTCGTCCTACGAGCATCATAATGGCATCCTAACGCCTGTTAATATGCATATGTTAGTATGTCCTAACGTCGTCCTATGAACATCATAACGGCATCCTAAAACCAGTTAAGATGCATGTGTTAGGGGCGTCCTAACGGCATCATATGCACGTACTAACGGGTCGTTAAGACGTATGGCGTTAGTATGCCGTTAGCATCTAGGCTCACGTAGTAGGTACCGTAACGGTATCCTAACCGCATACTAGCGGCATACTAACTTGACTACATATACTGCTGTTAGTATGCCTTTAGTACACCTTTAATACACATACTACAATTTCCTAGGACCGTAGGGTGATCAGTAATTGCAACGCAATGGTGCTTCAGTGCACTCACAAAGACCACCTCGCTCGAGCATTTAAAGACAAATGGACTTGGTGGTAGGTCCATGGACCCAGGGTGGGTCCAAACGTCGATCCTTCCGGCAATGCTCAGTAATTGCAACGCAATGGTGCTTCAGTACAGTACACTCACAAAGACCACCTCACTAGAGCATTTAAAGACAAATGGGGTTGGTGGTAGGTGTATGGACCCAGGGTGGGTCCAAGGGCTTGGTGGTAGGCCCATGGACCCAGAATGGGTCCAAAAGTCGATTCTTCCGGCAATGCTCAGTAATTGCAACGCAATGGTCCTTCGGTGCACTCACAAAGACCATCTCACTAGAGCATTTAAAGACAAATGGGGTTGGTGGTAGGTGTATGGACCCAGGGTGGGTAAAAGGGCTTGGTGGTAGGCCCATGGACCCAGGCTCCCATGGGGTGGGTCCAAACGTCGATCCTTCCGGCAATGATCAGTAATTGCAACGCAATGGTGCTTCAGTGCACTCACAAAGACTACCTCGCTCGAGCATTTAAAGACAAATGGACTTGGTGGTAGGTCCATGGACCCAGGGTGGGTCCAAAAGTCGATCCTTCCGGCAATGCTCAGTAGTTGCAACGCAATGGTCCTTCAGTGCACTCACAAAGACCACCTCACTAGAGCATTTAAAGACAGGGGGGTTGGTGGTAGGTCCATGGACCCAGGGTGGGTACAAGGGCTTGGTGGTAGGTCCATGGACCCAGGGTGGGTCCAAGAGTCGATCCTTCCGGCAATGCTCAGTAATTGCAACGCAATGGTGCTTCAGTACAGTACACTCACAAAGACCACCTCACTAGAGCATTTAAAGACAAATGGGGTTGGTGGTAGGTGTATGGACCCAGGGTGGGTCCAAGGGCTTGGTGGTAGGCCCATGGACCCAGAATGGGTCCAAAAGTCGATTCTTCCGGCAATGCTCAGTAATTGCAACGCAATGGTCCTTCGGTGCACTCACAAAGACCATCTCACTAGAGCATTTAAAGACAAATGGGGTTGGTGGTAGGTGTATGGACCCAGGGTGGGTAAAAGGGCTTGGTGGTAGGCCCATGGACCCAGGCTCCCATGGGGTGGGTCCAAACGTCGATCCTTCCGGCAATGATCAGTAATTGCAACGCAATGGTGCTTCAGTGCACTCACAAAGACTACCTCGCTCGAGCATTTAAAGACAAATGGACTTGGTGGTAGGTCCATGGACCCAGGGTGGGTCCAAAAGTCGATCCTTCCGGCAATGCTTAGTAATTGCAACGCAATGGTGCTTCAGTACAGTCACAAAGACCACCTCACTAGAGCATTTAAAGACAAATGGGGTTATAGGTGTATGGACCCAGGGTGGGTCCAAGGGCTTGGTGGTAGGTCCATGGACCCAGGGTGGGTCCAAAAGTCGATCCTTCCGGCAATGCTCAGTAATTGCAACGCAATGGTGCTTCAGTACAGTACACTCACAAAGACCACCTCACTAGAGCATTTAAAGACAAATGGGGTTGGTGGTAGGTGTATGGACCCAGGGTGGGTACAAGGGCTTGGTGGTAGGTCCATGGACCCAGGGTGGGTCCAAAAGTCGATCCTTCCGGCAATGCTCAGTAATTGCAACGCAATGGTCCTTCAGTGCACTCACAAAGATCACCTCACGAGAGCATTTAAAGACAAATGGGGTTGGTGGTAGGTGTATGGACCCAGGGTGGGTACAAGGGCTTGGTGGTAGGCCCATGAACCCAGGCTCCCATGGGGTGGGTCCAAAAGTCAATCCTTCCGGCAATGCTCAGTAATTGCAACGCAATGGTGCTTCAGTGCACTTACAAAGACCACCTCGCTCGAGCATTTAAAGACAAATGGACTTAATGGTAGGTGTATGGACCCAGGGTGGGTACAAGGGCTTGGTGGCAGGTCCATGGACCCAGGCTCCCATGGGGTGGGTCCAAACGTCGATCCTTCCGGCAATGCTCAGTAATTGCAACGCAATGGTGCTTCAGTACAGTACACTCACAAAGCCCACCTCACTAGAGCATTTAAAGACAAATGGGGTTGGTGGTAGGTCTATGGACCCAGGGTGGGCACAAGTTCTTGGTGGTAGGTCCATGGACCCATGGTGGGTCCAAAAGTCGATTCTTCCGGCAATGCTCAGTAATTGCAACGCAATGGTCCTTCAGTGCACTCACAAAGACCATCTCACTAGAGCATTTAAAGACAAATGGGGTTGGTGGTAGGTGTATGGACACAGGGTGGGTACAAGGGCTTGGTGGTAGGCCCATGGACCCAGGCTCCCATGGGGTGGGTCCAAACGTCGATCCTTCCGGCAATGATCAGTAATTGCAACGCAATGGTGCTTCGGTGCACTCACAAAGACTACCTCGCTCGAGCATTTAAAGACAAATGGACTTGGTGGTAGGTCCATGGACCCAGGGTGGGTCCAAAAGTCGATCCTTCCGGCAATGCTTAGTAATTGCAACGCAATGGTGCTTCAGTACAGTCACAAAGACCACCTCACTAGAGCATTTAAAGACAAATGGGGTTGGTGGTAGGTGTCGGGGGTAGCATTCTTTGTTACATTGCGGTTTCCGCACTGGGTGTTCAAACAGTTGGCCATCTTTACGATTTTTTTTGAGTAGCTCTTGGCGCGAGATTGCCCGGGCGACCACACATATCCAAGGGGTGTATGATGGCCAATAATGTTTGTGGGTGTGAGCCTGTTGGCGTGATGCCATTTGTGGTAATAAGTTGCGGGTTAAACCCAAACCTACCTACATGTGTGTTTACACAAATCAATCTCATGGTAGGTTGGGGTACACAAGTAGCATGCCATGGATTCTCCCAACGGGCACCCTTGTACCGAGTATCGCTCGGTGATGATGTATAACGATTTTGTGGACTACGAGACCCATTTT